>RRYO01000009.1:0-17475 GCA_006510565.1 Diophrys appendiculata
CCCAAAACCCCAAAACCCCAAAACCCCAAAACCCCAAAACCCCAAAACCCCAAAACCCCAAAACCCCTTCTATCCAAGATATATTGAACTAGTAAAGCTATTTAAAGAGGAAGTAAATTAAATTAACTCAAAGGAATTTGCCTTTTGAACCGAACCTAGATTTTAAACTTGCAGACTCATTATAGATCCTATTAAAGACAGCTTTAGATTATATTCCTGATTTTTCGGGATTCCTCAAGTCTTTCTCTCTGTCAAATCCCCTTCTACCTTTCTTAGGCTTATCACTTTCTTGATACTCTTCCATTAAAGTTTTATTCCTAAATTGAGAGTTATATTCATCAAACTCTTTTCTGGAGTCCTCTTGGCGTTTAATTTCTTACTCTAAAGTAAGTTTTTTCTCTTTAATCCCAAGATAAGTAGCATTAGGATTTGGTTTATCATATTTAGATTTAGGAACCTTCTTTTTCTACCCTCCAAATATATTTTCAAGCTCATCTTGTATTTATTCTTTAAAATCAGCCTCCTATTAAATCAATGGTTATTCTTTTTACTTTTCAATCGATTTCATTGTCATTTACAATAAATTTTCAGGAATTTAAGGTCCAACTTCTTCATCACTTTCTTCAACAACTAATTTCTATCGTTTTTAATTTTCTTAGGATTATTCTTCTTCGACTTCTTCGATCGGGCTAGTAGCTCCACGTTTAGCACCGATTGGAAATGGAGTTTAATTGTCAAAGTCCTCTTCTTAACTTTATTCAGATTCTGAAATTGATCCATCATCTTAATCTTTATCATCAGAAATGTAGTCTATGATGTAATTTATGAATTTCTCAAGTTTAAAAGACTAATGAATTTTCTTAGACCTTCTGAATATAAGCTTGTATTTGTCGGCTCTTTTTACTTTCATCAACTCAAATATTTTGACGAGTTTTTTAAGTACATACTGATCTTCCATGCCATCCAAAGTAACTTATTTTCCATTATCAAACATATTGAATAGTTAAGGGATATCATTTTAAACATCGTTGCCATAAATAGATTTTAATTTCCTGAAGATTTTAATGAGTGATTGCATATCAGAATACTCGAAGACGAGACTAAATGGTTCAGAGATGAGCTTTTATTCCACAAGAGATTTGACAAGTTTCCTCTCACTTTTAGATTTAGATCTTTCTGCTTTAATCTTCTTTTTATTCTTCTTGACCTTCTCTTTTTTCTTTAATTTGTCTTTCTTTTTATGATGGGCTTTGTGAGACTATTTATCGTTCATTAAAGCTAAAATTATAATATTAATTATGATACTAATTGCAATTGCGCTCTTAGCATCCACTGTCTGGTCCCAGATCCTTGACGCGGTTCTGCAACAGACAGCATTTGAAGCTTATGCTAATGATCTAAAGTTTGATCATTTATATCAGGATTCACCGTTCCATGACTATAATGATCTAATTTAAGTTGACACGAACAACACATATATTTTTGCAAGATAAGGTGAGTTTGAATTTCTTATTCTTTAGGCTATAACGAACCAGAATTGTTCACTTTCAAAAAGATTCAGCATTCTGATAAATCTCTTCACGATATTTATGAAAACATATATCTTGAAGGTTACACTGTTAACGGCTTTTGTCAATATGATGGGTAACTAGATTATATTCTTGGTATTGAAAAATCTTCAAGAAAGTTACTCTTATACACGATAAAAGCTAACCAATTTACAAGTAAAATGGAGTTATACACCAAGAAAGAAATTCATGTTGATGGAATTGAATTTGTGGAAGACAGAGTTTTCATAGATTGTCAATTCAGAGGAAGAAAGTTTTCCTAAAATTACTACACTATTGGAATTGCTGGATCCTATTTCGATAGCACTATTCCTTTCATTTAGAATTTATATGCTGCTAAATTCGATACCTATAGCAATTTTACAGAATGGAACTACTTCTCTGATGATTAAAATGTCAATGAATAAGTTAAAGGAGTTCACTTAGACAAAACTACAAATAAAGTAATTGTAGCTGTCGATGTAAATGTAAATAAATATTTTAATTAGACAGTTTATGATCCCGGTGAAAAACCAGAGGATAACAATCCTAATATTGCTATTGTTTGCTTTGATGAACACTTTGCAACTAGGTTATGGGTAGCTCTTGTAGGCTCACCTGTATACCAGGACTACTTTGCTAATATGGGATCCTGGGGGAACTATTTGTATGTAGCTACTACTTCTCATAGTACTTATTATCATTCTGACCCTACAAAGACAGATATTTATTATGTAAAGATCAGAATTGACAATGGGTTTAAAGAGTATAAAACAGTTATTGGATCTGAATCAAATGATGTAGCTTATGATTTATAAGTAAATTAACAAGGAGTATTTATTCTAGCGGAATTTGGAGACCATCTCAAACCACATAGAACTCCAGGTTCTGTATGGACCACTCCTAATGGGAACCAAGCATTCGGATTACTATGGCTTCTTCATGAAAATGATTAAATCATTGAAATTGAAGCATACGAGAAATCTACTTTAACTGAACCACTACCACAAAGATTCTGGATGGCTAGGCAAAATGATCATGAAAATTTCTACATTTTTGGGGCCCATTTAACTACTACTTCTAATGTAGGATTATACATGACATTCTTCGCTGATAATGACGCCGCTTTTTCTGAAACTGGAGGAGCTGCATGCATCGATTCTAACTGTTAAAGGTGCTCAAAGAAAGATAGAAATTACTGCATTAAATGTGACGATGCTACTACTATTTTTAGCAACAATGTTTGTTATTTGGATGCACTAGGATGTCCCAACTTCCATTATTAAGATCACGGTTCTGACGGTTAGTATCTGAAGCATTGCAACACCTGCCATTACTCATGTAAGCAGTGTACAGGACCTGGTCCAGAATAATGCATAGAATGCTGTAAATCTGCTTCATGTGGGGAGGCTATTTTTGATAGAGAACCATGGAATGGAAGATGCAACTGCCCTTCGGGTAAAATTGAGGCTAATGGAGTATGTGTAGAGAAATGTACTCCTGGATTAAAAGGATAAGTTGGGGATGGATCTTCCCCATCACAATGCTATACAGGATGCCCAAGTGATTCATTTCCATTAATTGATTGGAGTGATGCAACTGATGCGCAGTTAAGTTCTTAATATGATGTTAATTCTCCTCTCGATTGCTCAGATTCAGATAATCATTTGAAATTCACTTAAACTGGTTAAGGAATTGCCGTTCCTGGACCTAAGGGAATGACTTAACTCCCAGATGAATGGACTATCTCTTTCTGGGCTTATGTAGAAATTAATGGTCTTAATCCAGAATCATTCTTTGTTAATGCTTTTGATAGAATCTGGATTAATGTAGAAGATGCTGATAAAGAAGTTAATGTTTAATATTAGAACGATCCTGCTGGCTCTCATACAGATTTAGGAACATACACTGCTAACACTCTATCAGAATCTACTTGGAATTATATTTCCTGTTCTTTAAGAGTTAAAAAAGGATCCTCATCCAATACTTAAGAAATTATTATGGTAATGGCTCAAGGACGTTCTGCGACACCAGCCAATGCTGGATCCGATAGCACTTTTACCATTAATAACTTTGCATGGCATAAGAATATTATATATCTTGGAACTAAATCAGATACTGAAGACATGAGTTTCAATGGCTACTTAAAGGAGTTTAAATTCTTCTCTGCCTTTCATAATGAACCTTAATTGATTGAAGAGAAATTGAGAGTTATAAAAGAATTTTCTTATGATGATCATAGACTATTAGCCTATTATAAACTTTCAGAGACCTACACTGCTAATGATGAGATCTACACTATTCATGATTATTCAATGGGTGAACAATCTGTTGTAATTAATACTATTTCTCAACCTAACTAACCTACCTTTGAATTAGATGCATCTAAAGCTCTTAATTTATGCTATTTCCATGATGTTGCTTAGTGTGTGACTTTGGATAAAGGGTAAGGAAAGCTTCCTTATGTTGTTACTCATGGATATAGACTTACAAACAATGTAGATGCAATGTTGGATGATACTGACTATTTAAAACAAGATGGTGATGTCTAGTATTATAATAAAAAAAGGGATTGTGATCCAGCAAACCATAAATATGAACTTAAATGGTCTTCAATATTCGAGGAATGGTAAGCCATAGACACATCTAAAGATCCATACTTCCTACCAGATGGATCTCATTGGTATATTTGTTATTATTTAGCAGGAATTTAGCAGACAATTCCATTGGCTTAAGTCTATATTATTGATGTTCCAGATAAAGTTACTCCAGTTGATCATTCATTCTATTAAATTACTGGTGTAAAGCAACAATGGGTAGCCGAAGGAGGAGATCAAGCGGTTGGAGACTAAATTAGATTCATGGAAGACTGTGATGAATTGACTGATCATGACTTCACAATCTAAAGATAACCTTATACTTTAGACTATCCTACAGCTCAAGCCTCAGATTTCCCAGAAAGTCATATGTACAGAATTTGTTGGAAGCCTTCATATGTTACTGGGTTGTGGCCAAAATTTGAAAGTTTAAATAACCATAGATGGGGAGTTGTAACTGTACCTAAAGTTAATACTACCAACCCAGTCTCTGTTACCACAAATATGGATTATTTCATATATGCTTTGTCTGGAACATTAGAGAATGGTGATCTCTTTGCTGTAGCATGGGAAGGACCAGATAAGAATGATTGCAATCCTAACTTCTTTTTGTCTCCCTAATACAAAAGAGAAAATTATTAACTTCCTCCATTCTGGTTTGGATATAAATCTGGTATTCATGGAATAACAAGCTATGATATGGATTCACCTCATATATGTTGGAAGAGTAATGCAAATGGAGCACCAGATGCTTGGATTAGACTAAAAAGTACTAGTAATTAAGAGTATGAAGTAACAGTGAACAAATATGAAACTACTGAAGATTATAAAGATTATCCAGAATTAGAAGGATTTTGGCCTGAATATGGATCATCCTATGCTTACTCTAATGATACAAAGATCCAAATCTCTTTCACTTCTGAAATTATTTATCCATCTGATAACGACAATCCAGCAGAGAAAGGGTCCATTGTAATTTACAAAGGAGCTATTAAAGAGGATGGTTCAGTTGTTAGAATTCACGATTTAGGAAATGCTCTCTGGGAAAAGCATGATGAACTATTAGAGTCAAATGGTCTCTCACAAGGAGATTTAGAATGTTCTCTTGATGGTATTTGCAACATTACTTTATCAGAGGCAGCAAACAGAATGAAGCCTGGAGGAATATACTTTTTAACTATTTTTGCTAGATCTTTCAAATCTACTTCAAATGATTTCTTCTTATTTCATGACACAGCTTATGTTGCTCCCGATTTAGGAAATGATATTCATGGAGAGATTGTTCATGAAAACTTTTGGTATGTAAGATCCTTTGATGTTGATACTTCTGATAACAAAGTTTATGGATCGATGCTAACGATAACAGGATAAGATCTGCTGTATAATAATATAGAAGCTCGAGAATTCTAAGGAGATGTAATATCGGATATATTCTACACTCATTCAGTTCATATATATATGAGAGTAGAAAACTCTAACTCTTGCAAATTTAAAGATGCTCCTACAGGGACAATCTATATCAAAGATGTAACTCAGACAGAGATGGTTATGAAAAACTTGAATCTAAATGATTGTACAGAAGGAGATTTATATGCAAATATTGAAGTTTGGAGAGGAATTAAAACAGGTCCTAATGAATGGAAATATATGAAGAAAGAGAAAATATTCGATATCATGCTTGGTAAGATTGGATGTCATGATGAATGCCTTACTTGCTCTGATCCAAATCTAGGATCTTGTCTCATATGTTAAGATGAAGAGCAAGTTCTTGATAATGGTAGGTGTCTAGACGATTGCTCTGATGAATATCCTTATCAATCCACCCAAGAAGTAATTTTCAATTTAACTAGATACTATCAACCTGTTTGCGTAAATGATTGTGGGCCTTATATGTATCCAAATTCTGACAATAAATGTATTGACTGTAACCCTGATTGCATCGCTTGCAATGATAATTCAATAGGCGGATGTACTGAATGTATTCCAGGAAAGTTTTCATATGAAGGAATCTGCATTGATGAATGCCCTACTGGGCATCATGTTCATAATAGAACTGATTACACTTGCGTTCAGATATCAGATACCCCGAACTTAAAAGTAGATATATAACCTTTAGGGTTTAAAAATAGAATACCTAAAGATGTTTAGCAGTACCTTAAGGTTCATATTGATAATACTGGAGGAACCATTTCTTCAATCAAATGGACTTAATTAGAACCAGATTCAGTTGCAAATCCGGATGCATTAATATTTTCAGAAAAAGATGGATTTGCTGGAACTTATAATGATGACACAGCTGTGATTAAAATGAAGATGAGTGCTTTCAACTATGTCTCTCAAAATGAAGTATTCAAGATTAAATGTACTGTTACTAACTCTGATGGGGATGTTATGTATGATATAATGGAGTTTTATATTAATGAGCCTCCAAGGTTTACTTCCTTTGATATTTCTAGACCTGGAACAACTGACTATGGTAGAACATTCGAAACAGATTTCCCAATTACTCTTAATGGATTTTATGATTCTATCGATGATACAACATAACAGTTATCAAGTAAAGTATTTTATGAATCTGAAGATGGGTAAAGGCATCTCCTTACCGATGAGCACAAAAGCAATACTCTCAGTTTCAAACTTCCTCCTCTTCCTGTTGATGCTACTTCAGGCTTCTCAAGCGCTAAAGTTTGTGTTGCAACTTCTGATAAATATGATGCTCATGCTTAATTATGCTAAGATATGATTAATCTAGGAAATGTCGTCACATCAGATGACTTTGAATCAATTACAACGGGATTTGAATCATATGATCTAACTGAATTAAAAAACATTCTCTTTATAACTGAAACATATGAAAACATTCTTGAGAGTCCAAGAAGAAATCCAGCATATCCAGCTATTTGTACTTTAGATGTTCACTGTGTAAATGGCCAATGCGGAAGAGATATGGGTCAACCTATCTGTTTATGTGATCATGGATGGTCTGGTGTATTCTGTACTATCCCTAAAAATCCTCTTCATAAAGCTCAAGATCTTGTTGATAGAATAATTGATGAATTAATCACTAGATATGAAAACGATGATATGATTTCTAACTTTGATATTGAAGTTATAACAGGAATTGTTAGAAATTTACATAAAGGAGTTGATTTGGTTAGATCTAGTTAAATGAAAAAAGTATTGAAACTTTTAAGAATAGCTCTTGTTGATGCTTCATCATTCTCTATCTGGACTATTCCTAACTAAGTTAGAAAAACAGTATACGAAGCCCTTAATAGAGTTATGGGCAAACTGTAAATAGAAGCTAAAAAGAGAAGATATTTTTCTAATCATGTTAATTATCCTGGATCACCTATGATAGAAGAATCGAAAATTGAAGATTGGGAAATGCTCAGAGAAATTGGAGATGATTATCTCGAAATATTTAATTCATTCGTTGACCATATGATATTAAAATAAAATCCTTCAGAGAAATACTTTACTTACAGAGCTAATTCGTTTGAACTAAAACTTGAATAAGGTTATGCTTCTGAATTTAAAGACATAGATTACTTTGTAAGATCAAATGATGTTTCATGGTATTTCCCATCCAATGTATTTGATGGAGTCCCAAATATCGCTTCAGATGTTTAAGAAGTTAAAATAAAAGCAGTAAAATGGTTGGCATCTCCAATTTGGCACTACCCTATTGAAAATAATAATTTGGACGGAAACATGACTACGATAGAAATATTTGATACAAATGCAGATGTAATTCCTATAAACAATGTTATGCCTCCAATGGAAATAAGATTCCCATTTGCTCCATCGATAAGTAAAGATAGAGAGCATATGAAATGCTAATACTGGGATGAAGAGGAGAGGAAATTTAAAAAGGATGGAATGGGAATTTACAAAGTTTACATGAAATTGCCTTGTTCGAATTGTGATGCATCGACTGAAGTATTTACCCATGTCTATAATTGTAAAGCAACTCATCTAACTATGATATCAACAGTATTTGATCATACTCACCATTCATATGGTTCTAATATAAGAACTGGAATCTACACAGATTTCTTTGCTATGGACTTTTGGATGGACTCATTCGGATTTATTGCTGTTATTTGTGCTAGCATTTCGTATATGATTGCTTTAGTTATTGCATGTATCTTGGATAGAAAACCTCTAAAGAAATTAATTAGAAGGCTGTATCTTAAGTATCCAGATTCCCCAGAAGTGCTAAATGGAGAGAAGCCAGAAATGTTCCATAGACTTTCTGACGGAGATGAAGATCTTATGTTTGCTTATGCTGAAAACAAATTCAATGAAGAAAAAATTGAAAACAAAAAAAGTGTCAGTTAATCAAAGAAGAAAGGAAAGAAGGCAATTAAAAAGGGAGAAGAAACTGCTGTTGTTCCATTCAACGCTGAAGAAGATGGTTAAGCTCCTGGAGGAAAGAAAAAGAAAGGGAAGAAACCAAAAGCTGATGATACAGCTACTCCAGTTCCAGGGTTTAATCCAAACAGATAGAATAATGTTGATGATCCATTTGCTGTAGATGATGAGCCTGTAGGAGGTCCTCCAAGATCAAGATTGAAATCAAGAAATTCAACTAATCCTCATTCAAAGGAAGGATCAAAGAATGGAGATGCTGTTGAGGAACATAAAGAAGGAGAGAATCCTGATGAAAAGAAAGAAGAAAAGCCAAAGAAAAAAGAAATGACACCTGAATAACTTGAAGAAGAAAGATAGTTTTACAATTGGATGAACTTGATGAAGCATGGAAATTCTGCTCTCTCAGCTGTTTACGTTACTTCATATCTCTCACCTAGACATGTTAGAGTTACACTTCTATTCACTAATATTGTTCTCATTTGGTTCTGGTCTGCTGTTTTCTACAACAATACTAAAGATCCTCTAGAAATTCCTGATTTCTCAAGAGAAGCTAGAGAAATTGCTTCAGAAGATATTTGGATAGCACTTGCTGCTCCAATTGGTACAATGTTCTTGATGTATATCTTTGCAGCATTCTTTAAGATTTCAGACCATAGAATTTAATAATCAACAGATAAGAGCCATCTCTCTAAAATGCTTAAAGAATTGGACAAGGAAATGAATCTTAGAATCGTAATGGCTTACTTCATTACTTACTCAGTTTATTCATCTGTTTTCTGGTATGTAATCAGATTCACTGCTAGCTTTGGTTGGAAAGTATCATGGTAATGGTGGTATAGTGGATCATTCGCTGCTGGATTCAACTTCTTCTTCTATTCACCAATCATTGCATTAATGCATGTTATGTTCTACAGATGTTCACCTGCATTTGCTAGATGTGTGATGAAAGTGAGGTCATTGAAGATCGCCTTTTCAGAGGCTTGATGAATTTTATCTAAGAACGCTTTTCGCGATATATCAATCATCATCTTCTTCGAAATCATCTTCCTCTTCTTTTCTCAATGCTTTTTATTCAATTTCTTCAAGCCTGTCTTCATATGTTTTCACTTTCCATTTAAATATGCATTTATCAATTTCTGATGTAGATAAGAATGTTTCATTATCTGGTGAAAACAAACATTGTGTTATTAAAAATAAATGATCTGAGTAACATGCATAATACCCTTCTTATTCCATGTTTGGATAATTAAATAGACGAATAGTTCCTCGATCATCTCCAACAGCAATAATATTCCTTCCTTAAGCTTTAGTAATAAATGAGATTCTATTTTCAATTGTATATTAATAATGAATTCCTTTTAACAATGGAGTTGATCTTAATCCTTCCCCTAACCATTCAAGCTTAATGCCAACTTAATCTATAACTCTTTATGTTTAAATCTCATACAACCATATCTTGCCTAATTTCTCTTCCAATTACAAATACAAATCATCTGTTGAGAAATCAAGATAAGTTACCTCTGAATCATATCCAACTAAATTTTTAAATTTAACAAATCCATTCCCTGTGTCATATAATTCAACTTAAGGTTAAGCAGCTGATTTAGTTGCAACTGCTAACATTGTTTCACTGAAATTTAATTTACAATCAGTAATTGTATCTAATGATATTCTATAACCTGGTAGTTCATTGAATCCATTCGTCTCTAACACCATCACTTCATTATGAAATACTATCATTACTTTAGCCTGTGATTTGAAACATTACACAAGTTTTGATTATTTAAAATAATTCTTATTGGTTAACTAAATAAATGTATGCATATCCCAACAAGTAAACAATCCCTATTACGTTATAGCATAAATTCTGTTTCCACTTCCATCTATAGATATACCACAAGGTTTTTCATGATCAACACATAATATCCAGCTATGAATCTTTTATTGTTCTAGTTCCTAATAAGCTTTCTTTTCTTCAACTAGATTAACTTATAAGACATTACCAGCTCTGGTTCCTATAAGAATTTTATCATCAGCAATGCAAACAGATTAAACATTATAGGTAGGATCTTTGACTTTCATGGAAGCATCAACATTTTTATTAAGATTAAACATCTTAAGTTTATCAAGAGATTTTAATTTTGTTCTTTTCTCGATCATAAGTCTCCAGAGACAAACTGTTCCATCCATTCCTCCTGATGCCAGATAACCCATCTTTTAGTTATTATCAAGGCACAAAATATGTCCTTCATGAGCAAAGACTCGTCTGAAAATTCTCTCATGTTCCCATAAATACAAATAGCCATCATCTCCACAACTAATCAAAGTTCCTTTAACGAATACCACTCCAAGGAATGTCACTTGAATGTTCTCCAAATCTTCTTGTTGTTAAGCAGCTCTTTCTGATGATGTTGGTTCAGTAGCATCTGCAACTAAAGATAATCCAAATTTATTTCGGTTCTTTGGATCAGCAACGTGTATCCCTGTTCCTGATACATGCTATGATTTTGGAAGTGTCAACTCACCTATTTAAAACTCCAAATTTGAACCATTTAATCTCCAAAATGCTAAATGCTATATACCACTTGTTATAAAATTTCGAGTTGAATTTGGCAAAAATTCTATGTCTTTTATTTTAAAAGGTAATGAATGTAATAATTGCTTTATACATAATATCTATTATGTTTCATAATTCAATAATATCAATATTTAATAAAAATCTTAGGTTAATCCAACTAAAACTATATGTTTTGAATCATGAGCCATTTTCATATAAAGTATAATAGAACATTAAGGTAAATTCAATTTACATAATTAGAGTTTTGTAGAAATTTCCCAAACAATAAGATTAGCTTCTATACCAGCTGTACCAACAACCAAAGTTCTTTTATCTTAACTTAATGTAAAACAGGAAACTTCTGGATTAGTTGATGTCTAATCTTCTCCTTCAGGCCTTAAAAATTCTTATTTCCTATCAAATTAACCTTCACCTAAATCTTCTTATCCCATAAAGACCATTAAACTAGAAGCGCAATAAATTGCCCTATCTTCATTATCAATTTTAAGGTTATTTCTTCTGTCGAATCCTCTTCTTCCTATAATTGTATCTAATTCTAACTCGCATGGTGGGCCTATATCAGTATCAATGTTGATGTTTTATTTTAATTCTATAACTTCAGCTCTCTTTTCCCATATCAATTCTTTAACTTTTTAATAGTCTTCTTAAGTTGGAACTTCAAAGAAAGGATCATGGCGTTCATTATTAAATCTATTGAAATCCAACTCCCAATCTTAATCTTAAGTTTCAACTCTCCATTACATTATACATTAATCTTTTAAACTTGCTGAGATAACAAATTAATCCTCAAAGTTTTCTACTTGAGTCACCATTGATGAATGTGCAGTAAATGACCTAGTTGTGGCCATATCAGGTTTAAAAACTTGATTAATATCAAATGAGTTTACTTTGGCCTTATCTACATGTAGAGCAGGGAATCTGAAAATCATAATATCTCCATCTTATGTCCCAGATACAGCATTATCAATTCTAATAAGTCTTTTAACACTAGTGATAGTGCATTTTTCAACTAGACTAGCTTTCATTTCTTCTTCTTAATTATCTTATAGAACTCTATTTCCTAAATACCTTGCATGTATCCCACTAGATAAACTCCAATCAGGCCATTCTGTTTTCTTAAGCATATCTAGATCAGCTAAGGTTTTGTCTTTAATGCTCCAAACAACAAATATTTCCTCTTCCTCTACTTAGTATTATCTAACATTATTGTAGTCAACCTTCATGTTACACATCTCCAAAAATTTGTCATCTCTATCAAAATCCATTTGAGTTATAGCTGTAGAGAAACGAACTGAAGTTGTATATTAAGAAAAAGGAATTTATATTTTCTAAGCCTTTATGAATATTTTCGGAATTTTCTATTATTTTTATGGAGCATATTAAGACTTTGAATTTACATATAACTGCACATAAGAATTATCAAATTTTTATTATTCTCCTGAAGCACCTTAAATCTTTTCATTATCGTAACTAACTGCCATGAAATCTCCTTAGCTCGAAAATTTAATGCATAAAACGCTTCCTTTTGAATCTTTGAAGGTCTCTCTAATTTCAAATGTAGGCATGTCATAATCTTCCCCTCCAGCTCCAAAAGTTTTCTTTTATACCAATGAATCGAATAAAATTAAAGTTCCTGAGACAAATCCGACTGCGAGAAAGTCACCAGGAGGATAATATGAAACTGCTGAACACTACACTCCTATATTTTTAACGACTTTCATTTCTTTTCTTTACATATCCCAAAGTTTAAGACTTTCATCATCTGAAACTGAGGCGAATATAGGGTAATCCGGATTAGTTGCTAAAAATAGTTTCTTTTGTCCTTCAGATCTAGAAAGTGAAGAATGTCCTGAAATATTTAAATTCTATAATATTTAAAAGTTAATCCCTCCACCTTCATTTTCAGCAAATAACTCATAAATATCACCACATCTTAACGCAATTAGAATAGTTTTAGGAAATTTAGGATCACATGAATATACATCTAAACTTTAGATTCCATAAGCTCTTGTATTATTATAATCTTGAATGACATTTTATGCTTTCAAATCAAATTCTTAAAGTGGTCTTAATGACTAATCCCAGAGCCTAATTACTCCGTCTTCTCCACCAGTAATTACTTATACCGTCCCAGGCAATGAAGTTTTAGAAACTAGCATATCTGTACATTTTATACAATTTATTTATCCATTATGAGCATTTTCGTTTACTATATGGAACTTTCCTTCTGTTAAAACGCATAGATCTCCTTTATTAGTTCCAAAGACAACATCATTTGTGATAGAATGTCCTTTTTTGAAATGTATAAAATCAAAAGTAACGAGACATCTTCCCTCAGAAATTGTCTATTCCCCTACTTTGCCTAGCCTCACTCTAACATATTATTCACATGTTAAATGGTGACCCTAGTTACTCCATAAAGCTAAATGCCCGTACCCACATGTAATGAATTAAGATGAATTATATGGATTCCATTTCACCGAGAATACAGGTCTTGGCCCAAGGAATTTAAATGCAAGAGATCGTTAAGTTCTCCAAGAAAATATTTAGATCGAATAGATTTAACTCATTGCAATACTTATTAGTTTCTCTCCATCTCCAGAGAAATCTAAATGTAATATACCATTTTTATGAGCCGTTCGAAGGATAACTAAAGTTTCTAAAGTATGAGCATTCCAAACATGTATCTCAGGGTTTTAAGATACTTCACCTGTAGCTATTATTGTATCAAATGGATGCTAAGTGATCGCAGAAATCCTAATCGAATGTCCTTAATAAAACGTTTGTTTGTTTTTAAATGGAGAGTAAACAACTCCTAATCTAGATGTGAAATAAATGAAATATTTATCACATTGAAATTATTCAAATTAATGATGTTATTGATACCGAATATTGACATCTCTAAACTCATTAGATTCTTATAAATCGAAATTATACTCATCTCCAAACCTTCTTACAAGTGGATCTTCAACTGATTACACAAAAGGAACTTCTTCATACTTAGTCCCTCCATCTTTGGCAGTAAAGCTTGAAGTAGTAGACATTGGTATTTTTCTCTCTTCTTACCCAGGAAGCTATTACTGCCGTTTATTAACAAAATGGCAATATAGAATTGATTACCTTTTATCTGAAGTATGAACTCCATACACATGATCTAGAATTAATGATTGAGGAGGGATCTTTTTCCATGTAGGTTCACTTATGTCGAAATGATGACGGGAGAGTAGTTTGTTAATTGTTACGTTTTCTGATGCACGAACTAATATTGTTGTGTCTTTGAATTTATCACGTTTACCCGCAACTGAAAATGAATATTCTAATTCATTCAATAATGCATCTGATAATATATATTCTTTATCAAATGTGTCGGGAAGTCCGCCAAGGTCTGGAACTAATGGAGCTAATTTCCATTGAAACAACGAATTATCAGATAAACCTAGTGATAAAAGTTTTGAATCATCATCTGATATAGATAATGATTATACTTATGAAGCATGACCAGGTAGGGTTGTTCCCGCATTCTATCTAACTACATCTTGACCTTTAATTTTACTAATTAATTTAAACTTACTTCTATATATGTAAACATTCCCCCATTCATCTCCAGCAGTGACAATATTTGTTTTATTAGCTAATGAAATAGGAATAATAGGTGGATTAGCTGTTTTAGTTATCAATGCGAATCTTGATTCCCATTATTTAAAATAAGTTAAACCAATATCTTCATCTTTATATAAAACTTAATTAGGATTTATAGGATCAACTATAATATTTAAAATAATGTTAAACTTACTCATAATGACTTTTCTTTAATTGCTAGTAACTATCATTCTAGTATTATCATCACTAAACCCTATACTGACAGGGAATCCTACTTCTAGTCTAAAGACTCCTAGAGCGTTATATATCCCATTCTCTTCCATGAATATATAAATGGTTTTATCTGATGAAGCAACAGCAAATATATTTGAAGTAGAAGTAAATTTAATATCTTAAATCATTTTATTTCCACATCTATGAGTTTTAGCAATTTCTTCCCAGTCTTATCTGATCATAACTTACCCCTCACTGGTTCCAATGGCAATCATAAATCCTCCATTCTCAGTGAGGATTGTTGTAAGTGCTGTTACTCTATTGCCAACATTCCAGACATCTACAAGTTCATGAGATTTTAATTCATAAGTATGAACAATTCCTGAGTCTCCACCAATAACAATAGACTTCTGTTTAGAATTTAAATGAGATATTGATCTTAAAGGACCCTGCATTGATATAATGCAACCAAACCGTTTTGCTTTAGGAATATAAGGTGTTGGAGAATTTTCTTTGAACTTTAATTCGATCACATCACCCTCTATTGTTGATATTAAAATACGTCTTTGATTACTAACTATATTGTATATATAAAAAGACAACACTCGGAAACTCAAACTCCCCAATTCAATTGTGAATAACTATTTAGATAGATATTCATCCCAGAAATGAATATTTCCTCTATGAGTTGCTATAGCTATCCCTATATGAGTAACACACAATGATGTTATTTCATCATTATAATTTATCAATAATTTTTATTATAATCCATTTTCATCATCTTCCTATAAATATGGAGAATTAGGTAATGACCAAATTATTATACATCCATCCTAATGGCCTGTTAAAATCAAATGAGACTTTTCAAAAGGCCTCTTTATTTCTTATGATATATCTTTTAATGGATAATATGAAGTTTTTAAATTTTATATATGAGCCATAGCACAAATTGGAGGAGCCTGAGTCTATTCGCATTCCTCAAAAGGAATCATTTATATATTTTGCATCTAATTATCAAATTCTAGGATTGAAAATTGCTCATAAGATATAATTACAATAATTTCCTTTTTACTGATTTCTATCTCATCTTTATGCTCTTCATTAACATCTTAGCCTAAACTTGGCATAGTAATAATATCTTAAGTGGGGCTTTATATAGATGTAGACCCAATAACAACACAATTTTTCCAATCATAAATGACGACGGCAGAAGGATTATTAATCC
Source organism: Diophrys appendiculata (assembly GCA_006510565.1). Classification (NCBI taxonomy): domain Eukaryota; phylum Ciliophora; class Spirotrichea; order Euplotida; family Uronychiidae; genus Diophrys; species Diophrys appendiculata. The sequence goes on from RRYO01000009.1 coordinate 16,138, forward strand.
CACATGTAATAAGATATTCATCATTTGATGTAAATGCCATGAGATGGACTCCTTTTCTATGAATACCGTATAGAATAGATAATGTGTGTAAGTTATACCTATCCCAAATATGAATCCTTGGATAATCAGCCATCTCGCTTGAAGCAATAAATCTCCCATTGAGATTAGATACAGCACAATGAATGATTTCTTTATCATGTTCAAGATAAAATCTTTACCTGTTAATTTTAGGGTTAATTAATATTACAATGCAGGCTGTAAAATACACAAACTCCTCATTTAAATAATTATAATTGACTTGATACTTATTTCTATAGCCATTAGATCTAGCTTATGTTGCTCCAACAGTATACTATATAGGTCTTTTAACATCATTACATCTAAATCCATAAACCCATTCAAGATGAGTTCTCACTTCATCTGGGAACTCTCTATATTGCTTGTAATGCTCGGATTTCCCTTCCAAACGAAATTGAACAACTCTTCTAATATAAGTGTGAAGCCAATTGCGGAAGTTTTAACTTCTTTTATTGTCACCAAGCTCTTCTATATGCCTAGTCTTAAATGCTGATTTTAAGGTTTGGGTCGTTCCTGTTATCTAAGTATCCACTTATCTTTATATCTAATGTTTTCCATATATCTAAAATTCACTTTCTTTCAATACTTTGTTAGAAATGAATTCAGGACCTTCAATTCTAAACACTTTGAAGAAATTTTGAATTTCCTCACTGTGGTTAGACCATTTTAAGATTTAGTTGATAGTTACTCGTAATGAATCATCATTAAATTGGAATCTTACAAATTAGGATATCTCTTAATCTGAAATATTCTATTCAAACTTATACATTTTAGCAGAAGAAATAATACAGCTCTGAATCATAAACTCTAGATCTAATACACTTAAGCTTTGCATTTCATTGAAATCAAATAGATCAAATAAGACTTTAGGAGGGAAGTATGAATAACTTACATCTGATTTTATCTTCTGCTCTTGCATCAGCAAAGATAGTCATACCGGCAAATACTTCGAAATTATCAATGAGTCCTAAAGCTGATTAGAATAAGCGTTACCATTATCATCTGTATCCCAAATAGCGAAAGTAGATTCATTGGATGTAAATATCTTCTCGAACTCAGAGAGATTGATTGAGAAAGAAACACAAAGAGACTTAAACGCTCCGTGAAGCTCTCGTATTCTAGTTAAAGTGTCTAAGATTGAATGCTGCAACTTACAATTAACTAAAGGGCATTATGTTTTGGCATCAGGTGCCATTTACATTTATGAGATAAAAGATCCCATATTTAAAATAATATGGGAATCAATTCTGGCAGATAACT
>RRYO01000010.1:0-16632 GCA_006510565.1 Diophrys appendiculata
TAGTCCAAGATAGATTCAATAAATTAAATAAAGTGAAATGGATAAGAAAGAAAGAGACCTGTCTCCTTCTGCAAAGAAAGCTTTATAAAATGAAAGCAACTCTATGGGTAATACCTAAAGAGATGGAAATAAGATGACAGACTAGGCATCATCTAGAAAAAACGAAACTGAGAAACACAGCATGGCTTAATCACAAGACTTGAAATTAGATGGGACAAGAACATCTCGAAACGAACTCCGTGAATCGCCTCGTTAGAAAGGAAACCGCGATCGCAAGCAAGCTACCTCCAAAACCATGTCTAAGCAGCAGATGTCAGCTGGGGTATAAGTCCTCTTCTCTTCAAATTTCAACACCTCCAACAACTCCTCCATCCTCCACCAACCTCGTGATCAATAATATTCTCCTCCACGCTAAGAATAGCCAAACTTGACAGTAACAATTGAATCAATGAAAGGAACTAAAGATTCAAGGTTTATGGCAAAGGAATCAAATAAACAGAAAATTATGGATGATAATATTCAAATTAGGAATTAATAGAAGGAGTTTAATTTCAAACAGAATAAAACACTATCACCTAGAAGTAAAACTTAATCCAGATTTGAAGCTTAGTAGAATAATGCATAGAGGATTATGAATTTAAAGAACTTACATAGAGTTTAGAAAGATGCAGTTGTACCTAAAGTTCTAACAATTTAAATTGCATAAGAAAAAAATTCAAGAAATCTAACTGATAAAATAAGAGACTTATCAAATATTTCTTCATAGAGGTTGGGATCTTAAGCTACTAGCAAATTAAATACATCTAAACACAATAAGACAATAGATGGAGTTTAATTAGACCACGGTGCTTCCTTTGCCTTCCCAGGAGATTTATCTAGATTGAGTATTTTCGGAGATAATTCTGAATCCAACATTCGTTAAGGAACTCGTTTAAACCAGACACCGGGTGAAAAGTACGTAAAAACATATGATAAAATAATGTGGCAGAATAACCTCGTGATCCCTCCTAAAATCCCAGTAAAAAACATCGAAATGAAATCAAAATTCGATAACTACTCAGATTATAAAAGCACATTTGACAAATACATTAAGTCCACTCGTAACAAAACTAATCCTCGAGTAATCTAGCATTCATACTAAACTCCTTAGAACCCTGCTTCGCTGGTACCTAAATTAATGAAAGGACCAGAGAAAGGATAGGTGTAGTTGAGACCTAAGAGTTTGATTAGGATTCCTAAAGATCTAGTATTTTATTAAGCAGCAAATTCTTAGATACCCCCAGCTATCGATATTAATCAAACTTTACATGAAATGTCTCAAGATTTACCTGAAGAGTCATAAAGAGATTTAAAATCTGCATTAGTTCACGAAAGGCATTCATCAGCCTCATTACTGACGGAGCATAATTAATTTAAAACTCAAACTTTGACAATGCCTAATGATGTAAATATCTCTACTGATCCATCAGGTATTCATGCAAAGCATAAAAAGACAGCTACGAGTGTTCTAGAGAGATGTTAGGATTCTTTTAGAGAAGTCGATAGAAGATCACCTAGAGAGGTTGAGTTACCTGGAATATTTAAACGGAATATTCACACCGACTCTCAAGTTGAAGATTTAGATTTATTAATTAAAAACTACAGAGTAAATAAAAGACATAAAAGTAAAATTGATCCTGATAGAGAATAGTATTTAACACAACGCTAAGGAACAAATATGAAAATTAGTAATTCTATTCTTTAGCCTATTTAATATCATTTCTCTAGTGATATTACTCAATAATTCCCAGAATAGATTTCGACTACTATTGCTGAGACTTAGAATACTAAGAGTGCTGTGAGAACTATAAGAGGTACTATAGAAAGAGGATCTCTAATGAAAGATTCTAAGATCTAGTCAGATTTATTAGAGAAATCAACGTTCTTGAATAACTCTATATTCTAATCACAATTTGAATCTATCGAATAACAGACTATAATACAACAAGACCATGAAATAAAGGCAGAGTAATTTGATTTAGAAACTGATTTTGATTAACAGGCATGGATTTAAGACCACGATAAATTCCAAACAATGGTGAAGCAATGGTTCTCTGAAACGCCATCAACAAAATCAGTCCCCAAGCCCTCATCGAAACTACTCTCTAACATATCACAACCTTCATTTTCTCCTAGAAAGCATCCCATACCTACTTATGAATAAGAGGCAGCATCTCTACCGTAAACAACAAGTAAATATCTTCGAGGAAGAATGGACGCTCCAGATGAGCTAGCTGTTAGGTCGAGTGTATACTCCTCTGATAACCCTTATACCTATTTAAAAGCTAGAGAAATGCTCCCAGGCTAAGTTGACCTAATTCAAGAGTATATAAGATCTAATTCTAGAGGAGAGGAGAATATTCTTGAGAAGAATGTGTAGTCATATGAGAAAGTCTGTCTTAGTATTTAGTACAATAGGTTGTATCTGACTAACAATGATGATTAATAAATACATAAAGAAGGACTTCCATAAGAGATCTTTTATTAATTTGAAGAATATGCCAATGATCTTATTCATTTAGTTGCATAAGCTAAGAAAGAAGGTAGTTATATTAAAGCTAGAACTATGTTTAATACACTCAAAGGAGAAAAGATTGAGATTGAAATCAAAGTATTAGATTATGATGATCATACAAAAAGATTTAAAGTAGAATCAAATGATGGAACATTCTCTAATTGGAGAACTAGACTTCAGATTATTTTGCCTACTGATGATCCTAAGGAACTAACAGGTTAAATAGATTAATGTAAAGATTTGTAAAAACTAACTAAAACTTATCTTAGACTTGAAGATTTAATAAAGGGAGAATTAATGTCTAACTATCCTTATATTAAGTATTAATAGAAATGGAGAAAGAACATATATAAAAAGATATGTTTGCCATTAGAGCAGTATAGAAACTCATAGCACATTTAAAGATTATTTTTATAAGTAGAATCTCTGTACGTATATTCCATATTAAAATCAATATTGATATCTCAACAAGAAGACCCAATGATAAAAGAATACTTAAAAAAATACAACCTCGACCCTAAACACGAATGCCTGAATCTCTACAAATCTAAAATCCAAGAAATCCCAGGTGAGCAATTAATAAAAGTAAAAGAACGAAGAAAAGAAATAATAAAGGATCTGAAAATGAATTCTCTTACTTTGGATTCTAAGTTTATTAAGCTTGGATCGTATTTACAGGAGTAGACTGATGCTTAGTTAGAAACTGCGTGTTTGTTTGAATGGCCTCTCACAAGGTTTAATATACATATATGCTCACTAGACTCAGATTTTAAGTAATATAATCTGAATGATATTGATTTGAAGGTTAATTAGAATCCAATTAATCATAAATATCTCCTAAAAACTCAACATGTTATTCAAAAATCTTTTAGAGATGTTGTTTAATATAGATGGAGTGAAAAAATAGCAAGTTAACTTAAAGATTGGATATTTACTGATTTTAATGTTTAAATTCAAAATGGAATTCTTGAATGGGATCATCTTGATGCATTACTGAAATCAACTTTTATGAAGATAAGACTATATATGGAAGATACAATAAAGAAAGTATTAGTTGACACTCTTAATGGATATCATAACTTCTTAAAGACTTTCACAATGAGAAATACTGTGGACAACAATGCTGAAGGAGATAAAATCGAAGTAGAAGAAGGGGTAAAACTGAATCAAAACGCTTTAGCAGTAATTGTAGTAGATATAACTGACGCAAATTGTTTATTATGTGAACCGACTTTAGAAAAGTTAGAAACTGACTTAAAGAAAATAAATAAGCAAATGTGTCGAGTTTTCAAAGACATAACAAAAGTAGAGAAAATTCTATTCCCATCTCTAAAGCTAGAAAACAACTACATAACCTCTCCCATCAACAACCCAAACGACAACACATTCTCTAAAATCCTCGACGAGACTTAGAATATCATTGAAAAGTCTATGTAAATGCCCTAAATTACGATTGATTTCTTGTCTAATTTTATGCCTTAACTTTTGGAAACACCAGAGTAGGTTATTATTGAGATGAAAAAGGATTCATTCGAGAAAATGCAAGATGATGATTCATCGTAGAATTCATATAACTCATCGCTTGATTCATAAGATGACTAAGAGTCCTTCAGAAATATTGAAATCTCAAATAAAGTATTCAAAGAGAAATTAATAGATTTAAGGGATGATTATTTCAAAGCGTATTCTTCAATATCAAGTTTCTATGACTACGGATTAGTGCATTTAGACTCTGATCCATTTAAAACAAAGCTTCTGAACCACATAAACAAACTAGTATTATTTTTAGAAAACTACCAACGTCGTGATTTCACAAAGTACTTGGGAGATATTCTTGGCGAAACAAACTTATTAAAAAACAAACTCGACTCGAAAGTTCTGAACATTGACCAAGTGATCCATCTTCTCGACCTCATCGATCATATCAGAAAGCCTAACAACAAAATCGACGAGATTGAATAAATGATCGAAGTGCTTAAGGAGAAAAAAGATTTCATTGATGAAATAAGTATCATGGTTTCAAGTAAAGAATATCTAGATTTTCTAGGACTCCTACACTGGCCTCAGAAGTTTAGAGAGTATCTTCAAGTTAGGAAAGTGGAATTGCTTAGTGAGAAAGAAAACCTATACTCCCAAATGGAAGCAGAGAAGAAGAAAATCTTTGATTAAATTGATTTCTTTTTTAAAGAGATTAATGAAATTAAAAATATTGGGCTGATGGAGCTAGATTCTAGAATGCAAGATTTTAGGAAAGAGATTATTAGTAGATTGATGTTTTAGTTGGATTTATAAGGAGGTGGGGATGTTAAGTAGGTTGATCCCTATGAATTTATGATTATTGAAGTGGGCAATGAGGTATTCGCATTTCCTGAGGATAGGTAGTTTGAATCATAACATATTAAGTTTACGTTTGAGAGAGTTGAATAGCTGAAGAGTGATTATGATGAAACTGAGCAATAGACAGCAGTTATAAATAAAAGAGAAGAATTATTAGGAGTTGAGCTAACTCACTTCACAGATCTGCGTATTATCTAAGACGATCTACGTCCAATTCATGAATTATGGAGTGTCGCTTAGTAGTTCAACGAAATCTTACCTAAATGGCTATTTTCTCAATTTGACCATCTCGACCCAAATGTAATAGAGAGCGATGTAAATGATTGGATTCGTGGGTTGCAAAGATTGAGCAAAACACTTATCAAGAACCATGATCATATGATTTAATTGCTTAGGTTTATTAAATTTATACTTGAGAAGTTTAGGTATTATATTCCTATGATTGTAGCACTTAGAACAAAAGGATTGAATGCAAGACATTGGAGAATGATTAATAAAAGTTTAAAAATTACATTAGAACCTAAATTATTAACTCTTTATAAATTGATTTGTTTGAAATTCTATGAGAGCGAGAAATTAAAAATATTGAAGAATATATGTGAAATTGCATAGAAAGAATACAACATCTAAATAACAATCGAATCAGTAGAAAAAGATTTCCGAAACTTAGAATACAAACTAGAATTATTTGCTGACACTAAGACTCACATAATCTTAGAAATCGACTAACTGTAATCATGCCTAGAAGAATATTTGTTGAAAATGACAGCACTAAAGACTAACCCTTATGTAAAAAACTTCATTGATAGAGTTGTACATTTAGAGAAAAATATTTTGACAGTTATAGATGTGTTGAGAGAATGGTAGAAGTTATAAGACTCATGGATGTATCTAGAACCAATCTTTGGGCTTGATGATATATAAGATGCGCTACCAACTGAGTCAAGGAAATTCTAAGGTATTAATGGGTTTTATAAATCTAGTATGAAAGCTATGGTAGGAACACCACAAGTGCATAAAATATCTGTTAAAGATTCGTTCTTAACTAGTTTATAAAAGAATAATTCAGAGATTGATTAGATATTCAAAGGGTTAAATTACTACCTTGACTTAAAGCGATAGTCATTTTCTCGTTTCTATTTCTTATCTAATGAAGAAATGATAGAAATATTTGGGAGATAGAAAGACCACCACGAGTATTTAAAAGTATTAAACACTAAGGTAACTAAAATGTTCTCAGGTATTCATAAACTCATCTCCAATCGTGACGAATCCAAAATAGTTGCTATCACAGATATTCTTGGAGAGAGATTTGCTCTAGGAAAGAATATTTCCTTACAAGACCCAGCTGATTTGCTTTTCATCGCATTAGAGTAGTAAATCGTAGAAGAAATGAAAGATACTGTGTATAAAGTGTATTACAGGGAAGTAATGCCAAACTGGATGGAGATAAATGAAGTATGCGATATGAAAGCCGAATAGATCACATAGATCCTAGTAGTAGTACTTCATTTAATATACAACCGTAACTTAGACACAATCTTAGACAAAGAAGACTTAATAAAAAAGAAACAAGTAAAAATGCGCTAATTCCATGATCAAATCCTATCTCAAATATCGAATCTCTCCCAAGAAACACTTAAAGAGACTAAACCATTACTCAGATTCAAACTCTAAAGCCTTTTAATCCAAACTATTTATATTAAAGATAAGCTTGAACATTTGTTGAAAACCAGGGTTGAGAAAATTACAGACTTTGCTTATTTGATACAATTTAGGTATAAACTACAAAGTGATTTAGATCATAATTTAACACTTAATACAATGTTTATAGAGAGGTAGTATGGGTTTGAATATATGGGCAATATTTCATAATTAATTATCACTCCATTGACAGAGAGATGCTTTAAAATGCTTATTACAGCTATTTCAAATTCATTTGGAGGAGCTCCAGAAGGTTTAGTCGGTACTGGTAAATCTGAAACTGTGAAAGAGCTATCAAAGACACTGGCTCATTAATGTTTCGTTTTCAACTGTTCTGCTTTCAATGAAGTTAATTCAATAGTTAGAATATTTAAAGGCATTGCATCAAGCGGTGTATGGTCATGTTTTGATGAATTCAATAAACAAGATGCGTAATTGCTTTCTCTGATATCATAAGCCATTAACACTATTTTCAATGGATTAAAGAAAGGATCAGGTATCATAAATATAGACGACTAAAGAATCAATTTAAGACATTCCTGTGCCTTATTTATAACAATGAACCCAGCTTATGGAGGGAGAAACGAAATCCCACAAAATTTGAAGAATCTATTTAGACCAATTGCAATGATGTGGCCTGATTCTAAGAAGATTATGGAAGTAATGCTTTATATGAATGGATTTAAAGATTCAATTAATTTGTCTAAGAAGGTTATGAGAGTCATGAATCATTGTGAGAGTTTACTCAATCATAGTTCAGGTAAATATGATTTCTCACTTAGATGTCTTAAACAAATAATATTCAAGGCTTTAAGATTCAAAGAAGAACTAATAGGATGGAAACAAAACCCTATGAAAGATTTCCGTGATGCTAAAAGCATATACGATCCTAATAACACGGACGGAACTGGTACAAACAGTTCATAAGAAAGCGTTGCTAGTCTAAAGCAAGTAACCCCAAAAACTCAATTAAACCGAGTTGGGATAAAGAAGCGTGAGACAATCACAACCTCATCTGAATGGGATACCTCCACTCCTCAGACCAATTCCAAACTTGGAACAATGCAAACTTAGAAATTTAGTTTTAAGGAAGATCTTCCAATTACGTTGGAAGAAGGAAGAGAAAACATTGAAGTATAAGATTAATAAGAAGCCTTCTAGAAAGCTAAATAATCCTAGGAGAGTAATTTGGCTGGAGTTTCACCTGCTGCTATCTAGATGGCAAAGAATCAAAGTCCTGGAAGGAGATAAGGAATAGTGTTTAGATAAAGTATAGTCAACCCAGATCCTAATTCTGGTCAAACAGTTCAAAAGAAAGTAGTTGACACAAAGAAAGAAGAAGAGAGAAGAGCTAAAGCATATAAGAAGTTTACTTTTGAATTGCTTGGTATTTAAAACGAAAACGATTTAGATGAATACTAAACTGAGGAAGTAATCCTATATCGATCAATCCAAATAATCCTGTAAACTCAATTCATAGACTCTGATCTATTCACTTTCAAAGGGATAATGAACGATATCTTTACAATCGGGAAGATAATCGAGGAGCCCAGTTATGGCTACCTAAGAGGGCTAATTGGAGATTGTATGGAAATTAGGGGGCTTGATGTTGATTAGAGAATGGTGTAGCAGATTATTGATCTTTATTAGCAACTTTAAGCTAGGAGAGGCATATTGCTAATAGGAAAGTTCTTCTAAGGCAAGTCTACTATGATTTAGATATTAATGACAGCTCTAGAGAAGTCTAAAGATTTCGAAATTCAAGGGTAAACTATTAAAGACAAAGGTCGCAATCAAAAGAGATTTTAAATAGGTCTTAGTAAAGTGACCAATAACAAAGGATCTCCACGTAACCCTCAAACTGATCATAGAGATATATTCATGCATGGAGAGCAAATAAAGAACATAATCAGAGTAATGAGAATATTCCCTAAGGCCTCTTCCTCTCATGGGTTATTCGGGAAATTTGACGGTGCTGCTCATGATTGGACAGATGGACCCCTCACCAAAGCTCTAAGAGATCTAAATGCGTCATAAGAAGTTGAGAACAGATGGCTTATTATGGATGGGCATGTTGATACATTGTGGGCTGAGACACTTAATTCAGTACTTGATGATAATAAATAACTATCGTTAGCTAATGGAGAAAATATTAAAGTGCATGATAAAGTTAGAATGATTTTTGAATGTGTCTCTGTTAAGAATTCAACACCAGCTACAATTTCTAGATGTGGAATACTAGCCATAGAAGAAGGGATAATAACTCCTAAAACTATGCTAAATAAATGGATTAGAGGGTTACCTAAAATTTTAAAAGATAATTTCGAAGATATCGAAGGTTATTGCAATTCTCTGTTACCTGAAGCCTTAGAATTTTACAATGAATGCGAGTTTAAGATGAGTAAAATACAGCTAATGCACAATTTCTTATAAATACTAGACTCTTTCATAAACACTTATCGTCGTGAAGAATTCTACTCAGCAACAGGGCAAGTAGCTCTTATCCCAGACACGATCCGTAGTCGTGAATTAAAATCTTCAGCTCAAGGCACTCGTTCCAGAGCATCAAAGCAAGGATTCAGTACCAACCCTTATTAAAGATACGCAATTACTGATTTCACAAGCAGTGAATTTAGATATGACTCATCTGTCAAACTTATCATCGCTTGGATTGAGTCATTTATTCTTTAGTCTTTGATTTGGGGAATAGCAGCGTTGCTCACTGATAGAGGCAGAAAGAGATTTGATCATTTCTTACACTAGAAAGTTAATGATAATTCAATGGATTATTCAACATTTAATAAATAAAGAAGGAAAAATCGTGATGAGTACTATGAATAAAGAGAACTTACCGATGATTGGGATGAAACTAAAGGCCATGTATTTGTTTCATCATTCCCTATTAAGTAAAATATATTTGATGTTTATTATTCTCTTGATACATCTGAATGGAAGACTATATCTATTGATCAGGCATTATCTAGGCCAAGACTAACAAAAGAATCAAGGTTTGATGTAATAATACCCACCGATTAATCTTAATCGATATCATACTAACTTGAGGTTCTGTACATGAACTAGCTTAATTCTCTAATAATTGGATCCTCAGGAGTAGGTAAAACTAGTTTAATAAAAGATTTTATGTTATACTAGCAGCCTTAAGTAAATTACCCTATAAACCCAATAAGCCACATGATATTCCTGTAGCAAAACACTAACCAACAATGGTTACGATCTTCATACCAACACTGCGAGCGGACATTAAAGCTCTTCAACAAAATAAAGCAAATCACCCTTCTGATTGACGACCTTCATCTATCTCTCCCACAAGAACAAAACAAAAACCGTGTTCAAGAATTCCTTCGTCAGCAGACTTATGATAAGCGAGGCATCTCTGGGGAGGAGATTCCAATGAGAGAGAATGTTAATAGAAATATGAGTATTGTTAGTGCTGCTACTTTGAGATAAGGCAGGTAGAAATTCATTTCTAATAGATTGCTTCATAAGTTTGTGTTGATTCCCTTTATTAAGTAGAATAAGAATTCATAAACTCTTATTGTGAGAACAATATTGAGTATGGTCTTTAAAGAATGGCCTTAAGAGCTTATCTCACATTGTGATACTCTTACTACATCATTAGTTGCACTCTTTAAATTCTTGAAGAAAACATTACTTATGACTCCATAAACTTATTATTATACATTTAGTTTTAGAGATTTGATAAAAATGGTAAAAGGAATATGTCTTACTGAGCCTAATTCAATGAAGAAAACTTAAAACGTATTTGAGACTCTCTACAATGAGGTTCATAGAACTTTTCTAGATAGGACAGAAAAGCAAGAGTAAAAGGACAAAGTCGAAGAAGAACTAAGAAAAATAGCTAGATAAAAATTTGAATTAAGCGATGATTAAATCCCTTCAAACATCCTATTCTCGATATTCAGTTCTGACTTCGAAGGTCAATACGTATGCCATTAGTACGGTTAGCAGAAAGTAAACGAAATAATATACAAATACTTAATAAAATACAACGAAAGCCACGATCGACACAAAATCGATCTAATCCTATACGACTATTTCTCAGCTTAGCTAATCAAAATCTACTCGGCTCTATCCCGTAGGAATGGACATTGCTTGATAGTATCTCTTCGTGGATCTGGTGCTTCTTCTTTAACAAAACTATCCGCTTTTATCAGGAAATAGAAATTTGTCTAAGTCAACCAGACAGGATCAATGAGTAAGATTGATTGGAAAACTGAGATTAAGAAGAATATTCATGAGTGTGGTACTGGTATCAGGTAGATTGTCATGAGTTTTAGAATGTAGGAAGATGAATAAGGAGCAGATAAGAGAGTTGTTATTGATATTGAGTCTGTTCTTAAAAATGGAATTATTAGTCAATACTTCTCCTGCTAAGAGGTAGAGAATATTATTGCAGAGATTAAAGCTTCCAAACATCCAACTTAAATTGATTAAGTTGTCAATGAGAGTATTTCATCTACATCATCGATGCCTAAAAAAGTATTAGAATCAGCAGTATTCATACAGAAACAATAATCAATTTCACTTCTTGACGAATATTTAAATAATGTCCATACGAACTTCCATATAGTTTATCATGTATCCCCTGCTGGAAAACATTTCAAAAAGACTCTACTCAAATGTAAAGGGATAATGTATAATTCAACTATCTTTTAAATGAATTGTTATTAAGAAGAAGGTTATAATGCAATGGGAAAATATTTCATGAGAGAAATAGAAATAACAAATTAAGAAAAATAAAATATCATTAATACTTGTAAGGTTGTTTTTGAGAAGTCTCTTAAAGTAGCTAAATAGTTTTATATTGATTAGAATTAGATTATATACTTCACTCCAGCCCAATACATAAGGATTATTCAAACATTCAAAATGCTTCTCAATGAAAGGAGAGATAAAGTAATGCAAACATAGAACAAATACGAGGGCGGTTTAGATAAAATCCGACAAACCTCGGACATGATATAAAGATTCCACATGGAAGTTGAAACCAACATGCCATAACTCAGAAAAGAAATGAGACAATTAGAAGCCTAAATACTCGAATTTGAATAAAAACAAAAAGTATTAAACAATGAAAGAAACCTTCTCAAGCAACAAGAGCATCAGTTAGATATCATGACAGATGAAGCAATGAAATTACGAGATTACTGTGAAGATTAATTAGCTTAGGTAGCCCCAGCACTTAATGAAGCTATCTCAAGTCTTCAAACTTTGAGTAAAGGTGATGTTAGTGAACTTAAATCTTTGAAAAAGCCTCCAAAAGTTATCAAATAAGTAATAAGAATGGTTTGTATTTTGCTTGATATAGTTCCAATTAAACTTATTAAACGAGATGGGTAGATTAAAACATCTTATTGGAAAGCAGCTTAGTCTAAAGAATTCTTATATGACCCTAAACTCACTGAAAGATTACTTGAATTTGATAAGAATGAAGGGTTGTCAGGTGAGAAGATGAATGAAATTGAAGCCATCATGCAAGACTCTGATATTTCGCTATAGAATATTCATAAAGCATCAGTTGCAGCATCAGGATTATTCTTGTGGGTTAAAGCTATAAGGTAATACTACTATATTTACCAAGAAATAAAACCAAGAAGAGATGCTTTGATAATGTCAGAAAAATAATTAAGTGAAAAGCAAGAAAATCTCTAATAAAAGAGATCTGAATTAAAAGATCTTGAAGAAGAAATCCATATTTTGGAGGAGGCTCTAAATGAAAGAAGAGTTCGTGTTGACGAATTAGATCATAAAGTATAAACCAGCATCTTAAAGAGAAAACGTGCTGATTAATTGATAAAACTGTTAGCTTAAGAAAAGTAAAAATGGATAGTCATATCTCGTAAAATCTCTGAGAGATACGTTACAGTGAACGGAGATGCGTTGATGTCAGCTCTCTACATTGTTATCATGAGCCCTCTAACTCAAGAATTTAGGTTAAAGATGAGTGAGTATGTTAGAGGAGTTATGATATAGAATGATATTGAATTGGTTCCTCATTATGAGTTTTATAAAATATTTGGAGATTCACTTGAGATTAAGAATTGGAATATTAATGGCTTGCCTATTGATCCATTCTCTATTAATAATGCTTTATGTACATGTGTTAGTCTCAAACCATGCTTGATTATAGATCCACAATTGCAAGCTACTAACTGGATTAAAAAGTAATATGCAACAGATAAGAATGATACACTATTAGTCACAAAGACGTCTGATCCTATATTTTCTACTAATATTGAAAATGCTGTTGAAAATGGAAAGTATTTGTTGATTCAGCTGTAGAATGAGAAGATTGATAAAGTTGTTATGTAGTTGGTTAAGAAATAAGTTTTTAAAGTTGCTGATACTAACCATATTTATATTGGAGAGAAGACTATATAACTTCATTCATAGTTTAAAATACTTCTGACTATCAATATTAAGAATCCTTACTTCGACGTTTCTACCTTCAATGAATTGCAGGTTATAAACTTCATCGCTACTCTAGACGGGCTTCAATCTCAAATGCTGTCGATAATAATAGCGAATGAAAGAGAAGACCTTGACAAACAATTCACCATAAATTCGAGAGAAGCATTCGAGAACATCAAAGCATTAAAGACACTAGAGGACTACATCTTAGATAATTTAAGTTAAACTACTATAGATGATTTGGTTAAAGATCATTCTATTATTGAGATATTACAGGATAGTAAGAAAACTGCTGAATTAATATCGAGTAAGCTATCAACTGTTAATAAGACTTAAACTAAGATCGTTAGAGCAAGAGCTATCTATAGACCTGCTGCATTTAGAGCAGCTGTGCTTTATTAAGTTATCTCAGAAATGCATAAGATTAACTGTATGTATTAATTCTCTATGAGGTGGGTTGTAGATATATTTATAGATTCTATTAGAAACTTTAGAGGAAATGAATACACTACTAAAAGAAATAGGATACTCGATTTGATAAAAAACTTTACACATTTAGTTTACTCAAAAGTTTGCTAATCAATATTTGAAAAGGATAAACAATTATTTACATATATTCTAGTATTCAAGATACTTGATAGCGAAGGTTCTCTTGATAAAGATTTATATAACTTCTTACTAAAAGGACCAAAGAACCCAGATTACTCAGAACCTCCGCCTGAAGAACTCAATCTCTATTGGATGAATACTAAAATTTGGTCAGATTTAAGATAGTTGTCATACTTAAAGCCATTTAATGATCCAAATTTAATCGAACATATTCAGCAATGCCCTTAAGAATGGAAAAAGTTTTATGATGAAAAAGAATTAAACTTCCATAAATTGCCTTTATACAATAAATATGATGTAGTTGACCTTCATTACATCGTTAGAATGAATACAGATAGTTTGACTGCAAGTTAAGCCAGTTCAGCTCGTGGATTGAAAAAGAGTGTTGAAAGCACATTCTCTAAGGTGTCTAAAGAGAGCAATAGTCCAGTTAATAGCGGTAAAAACACATAAAGACGCGCCTAACCATCTATGAAAGAATTCATAAAAATATAGGACCCAAACAACAACACAGAATCTTAAACAAGAGAGCAATCAAAGAAAACAAAGCAAAAAGGAAATATCACATTAAGCCACCAACAAATAATGTAAAGACAAAAAGAAGCGATAGCTAAGATTAATCGAGAGAAAGAAGACTTGCGTGAATCTGCTACCTAAGAAGATATTGATAGGATTTTAGAAGCATCGTATGAGTCTTCAGATTAGGAATAAGAAAATAGTTAGAATAAATTAAAGGGAATGGGGTAAAGTGATGAAGAAGATTTCATTAATTCAGATTAAGACGAAGGAGATGGAGCTGTTAATTAAGATAAAGATGATGAAGATCCTGATGAGTAGGGAAATTAACTTATTAAGAAAGAAAGTGAGAATAGAAAAGAATTAGTTAATAAACTTTTAATAGAGCTATGCCTCTTAAGATGCATTAGACCTGATAGAATGGTTAAGAGTTTAACTAGATTTTTAGGATCTATTCTTGATCCAAAGAGTTTGGAATCTTAGCTTCTCGTTCTAACTGAAGTATTCAAAGAAACTAAAAAAGATGTACCAATATTCTTTTTAACTCATGGATCAGTTAATCCTCATAAGAATGTTAGGGCTCTTAAGAAAGCATTAAATTACAAATAATTAAAGATTGAATATATTCCTTTAGGAAAAGGAAATGAAAAAAAGGTAGAAATGAAAATTTATAGAGCTGCTAGATGCGGAGATTGGATATTACTTGAGAATTTACATTTAGTAATGGGTTGGTTGCATAGACTTGAAAACATTCTTTACGAACTCCGGTCATAACCATCTGAAATAGATGACAGATTCCGTATTTGGCTGTCATCTTAACCAATCTCTCATTTCCCTGAATCAATCTTATAAATGTCATTAAAGCTCTCCCTCCAACCTCCAAAAGGAATCCGGTAAAACATGCTTAAAGCATTCAACAACATCGACAATAAAGTTCTCGACCAAGTTCATGAAAAAGCTAAAGAGTTCAAAAACCTTTTCTTTGTGCTATCATATTTCCATGCTTTGACAGTAGAGAGAAGGAAATTTGGACCAATTGGATGGCATCTTAATTATGAATTTGACTCAGGAGATTTCGAAATTTCATCTCATTAGTTATAGTATTTACTAAGGAAATAATAATTCACTTAACCTAGGCAAATGATTAAATATATGATTACAGAGGTTAATTATAGAGGCAAAATTATGAGAAAAGAAGATGAATTGACTCTGGAGAGTATATATAATGATCTAGCAAGGAATGAAGTATTAGATTCATTGGTTCTTGACAAAGATTAAACAGTTGGACATTATGGTATACCTCCTCCTGGAAATATGCTTGCTTATACTTCATTTATAAAGAAAATGCCTATGCAAGATGTAGCTGAAGTATTTGGATTTAATGAAAATATTGAAAGAACCAGAACAAAAAATGCTATCCTAGAACTAATGAAGTAAATAGCATTTTTAGATTAACGAAGAGATGACGTAGACAACCCTCTCGACACCAAAATCCGCGATTAAAACGATTAAAACGTTCGTGAAAACGCAGTTCGTCTATAGAAATCAATCCGCGTTCCATTCATAAAAAAAGAAGTGGAGTAAAACTTCCCTCGTTCTTACAAAAAACCTCTGAACTTATTCCTCCACATGGAAATCGACAAATTCAACGTTCTGCTCTCTACAATCCACAACTCCTTAACCGATCTAATCCGAGCTCTTGATGGATATTCATTCATGACAGAAAAACTTTAAATTTTATACGATGCTATCTATTATGGGTTTGTGCCAACATTATGGCTGACTGTGTCGTATTAAACTTGTTATAAATGGATGGGGAATTATGTTGTAAATCTAGGAGAGAGAGTTAAATTTTATGAAGAATGGACATAGTTGAAATCATATCCTAGTTAGTATTACTTCCCTGCATTCTTTTATTAGCAATCATTCCTTGATTGCGTTATTTAGTCTTATGCTAGGAAAAATGAATTAACTCTTGATAATTTGTTTATTGACTATGAAGTTTAATAAGAATATGGAGAAAAGCATGCTGATAAAGGGAAATCTTCATTAATTTATATCTATGGTCTCTTTATTGAAGGGGCTTAATTTGATGTTGAGTCCAAGTCTTTGATCGAAACAACATCTCATGAAATCTTTTTAGAACTACCAAAAATAATGATGTCAGTTAGAGATAGAAGAAATCATGAAAAGAAAGATGATGGATATTTCTATTGTCCTATCTATAAGACTACTTAAAGATTGTCAAGAAATCTGAAATAAATAGAGGATAAATCTGTTACTTCAATTCCACTTCCCACTAAAGAAAATATCACTAAATGGCAAAAGAGAGGAGTTGCCATAATATGTGACACTTATTCATGATTCTTTCTTTTATGAATATATTTTAATTAGGGGTTTTGGGGTTTTGGGGTTTTGGGGTTTTGGGGTTTTGGGGTTTTGGGGTTTTGGGGTTTTGG
>RRYO01000011.1:0-16325 GCA_006510565.1 Diophrys appendiculata
CCCAAAACCCCAAAACCCCACAACCCCAAAACCCCAAAACCCCAAAACCCCAAAACCCCAAAACCCCAAAACCCCAAGAAACTAATGTAAATACCTTGAGCAATTAACTTAATAATTCAATAATCTCCTTGGCAGAATATAGCCACACCTCTCTTAACCCAGAATCCAGGTGTTGTTTCTGGATGTATATCAATCGGAATTGAACAAATGTAGGATTCTCCTTCTCCAATACACCTTCTTCGTAAGGAGTTTTTGTAAACTGGGCAAAGGTATTTATTTTTTAGAGCTTTGTTAGTCTCTATCCTTGTAATCTGTTTCTTAACCTTTCTAGGGGAACCTTAACCTGATGGTGGTGGTTATTCAATCCCTTGCATTTCGTATACTCTTATAAGTATGATTGGTAAGTGGACAAACAGGACTCTGGAATCTGAATCAGTCAGATATTTGGCATCTCTATCAAATTTGGCGCCTTCAAGTGAGAGTCCATGAATATAAATACCTCCATCTTTATGTTTCTCAGTTGGTTCATCTAACACAAAATCGTAAGTGAGATCTAATTTATTAACAGAGATCTTATCTTCTCTTGCTCTTTATTAAAGCAATGTTGAAATAAACGAATTCTGATCAAAGAGTCCTGGGAACCAGAAATTATATGGGTGACCTTCATACACCCATTTTCTTATGAAGTTAACCCTATCATTCAAGTTGCTTAAGAATAATGGCAAAGACCCAAAGGTTGGGTAAGTGTATTTAAGCCATACTTCAGGGATGCGCTCGAATGTTAAGCTCGTGTAGATTTACTCTAATGTAGGGTTTATGTGGATAACACCTTTTAAGGCTTTTAGAGTGTTTTTCAGCGAGACATAGATAACTTGAAGGAGGAGGTTGAATCGGTTTACTTCTTTGTTTAGGAGTATGTTGAAACACTCTTCTTGTTTAATAGGGTATTTCTTCTTAACCTCGTCTTCGTCAAAGAGTTAGGGTAATTCCACAATGATGGTTTCAATCTTCTCTTTGATTGCAGAGTATTTCTCCATGAGGAGTTCCTCGTTATCTTCAACAACCCAATCAGTTTTCACTAGTTATTTTGATGCATATTCAAGCTCAAACATTTGTGACATAAGTAATTTAGCTTCAAGTTTAGACTTCATTACAATAGCATTTTCATCCAATCCGAAAATATCAGATCTGTCAAGAAGGGGGAATTTATGGATGTATAGCCTGTATTCTGCTACATTAAGTTCTCCAGGGAGAGCATACATTCCACTTGGAGACAAAAGACATGGTTCTTTGAACACATCAGGGCTTATGAAACTTGACAGAGTTTCCATGATAATATTTTCATCTTCTCTATCTGTAACTCTTCCTCCATAATTCAGCTTTCCAATTAAATAATAAATCAATTAGAATGGAATTTCTTAATAATCTCTCAGACAAGTAGCTAGTTGTTGCATAGAAATAGCGAAATCATTTCCAGAGAATAAGTAAGGAACATTAAATCCTATAGGTCCATAGAATTTTCTTTCAGTTGCAACAGAATGGAATATACATAATGAATAGAATAGTCTTTTGTATTACTTTCTGCGCTCTGGGGTTAACTATAATGTGCTAAAGTAATCTTCTTAGATGTTGTTATATATTTTCAAAGATATTTACTTGATTCCTTTTGAAGGCTGTAAAGTTATTTTCTAACAATTTTATAAGAATGACACTGGGAAGTAATTCACAGGCATGGATGATAACCAGAGGCGGAATGAATCATGAATTTAATCATCATCTAAATCTTCAATGTGCTTTTCTAGTACTGGAATCCATGAATTCACTAAATGCAAATTTTCTAATAACAACCAATGCCCATTTCTAGCGCATTCTATTATAAGTTTTTAAACATGCTCACCTTGATTACTTCCTAGAGGTTAATATTCAATTTTTTGAGATCCTAATTCCTCCGATTTCTTTAGTTATTGTAACTCATCATATGTATTAATTGATCCTGACATTATAAACAATATAGGAGTTGACTTATTTGATTCTTTGAAGAATTTAGGTAAATCATATTGAGGAGGTTCCATAAACCTTGGATCTAAATTCGAGCCTAAGAACTTAGACACCTCTCTTATTATCCTATCAGGTCTCAAGCATCTCAAAACAGCAAGCTTCATCAAACTCTTAAAAACAGAGCTTTTCTTCTACTTCTATTCTCTCTCAAAACTAACCGACCCAAATCTAAATTCCTCATACTCTGAAACACCTTAAACCAGAGATTCAGCTAGCATCTCTTATGAATTATCTTTAGTAAGTTCTTTCTTGGCTTTCTGTAATTTATTGCCATACTCGTCATAGTCCTCTTCGCTTTACTTCTTCCCTTCCCCATCATCACTGAAAGTGTGTTTACGTTCTGAATCGTCTGAATCAAAATCGCTTTCATCATCCACGTCAAAGATGCTCTCTAAGTCCTCTTCTTTTACCTCTTCTTTTATTTCTTAGATTGTCTCTCCTTCTGTAGACACTGGCTTTTTCTAAGCTCCGAGATTTGATTTGAAGGTGCTTTGAGACATTGTTTTCTTCTTTTGTAGTACTTGCTCTATATCCATGTCAAGGTATGGCGCTGGCAGTTAGATGTTGTCACCTTCCTTTTAATTGTAGAATTAGTACCAAACTTCAGAATTTCTTGATATTTCATCTATAATACTTGGGTAATTGAATGGTCTAACCTTAGCTAGTTATTTCAAGGAATGGTACATTTCATGGGAGACCCACTTAGCGTTTTATATCGGGTCTCTCTATGCTTCTTCTAATTTCTTCTAAATTCTCTCTTAATCAAAGTACCCTTTTTGTTTCATCAATTCTTATTTCTCTCTTTTCAATCTAGAATCTTCCTCTGTTTCTTCAATATCAACTTCAGGACCTCTCAGGAAGAAATCAAAGAGAGGCTTATACAAACATTTTTCTCCATCAAGAATTCTATAAGTAAGCAAGAATGTGAAGAGAAGTTTATCTTTCTCGAATATCGATTGGCAGACTTTTGTATATAATCTATGAGTGAAATTTCTAATAATATCCATTAATCTATCTTAATCTGATAGAACATTTTCATTTTCACTAAGCTCGTCTTTGAATATCTTTATATACCATTTTAAAGAGAATTAATATACGTATTCTATTTTTTATAAATCAGACACTAAGAAATATAATATTGCAGCACGATATGCAGCTGGAGTATACACAGCTCTTGACTTTAAGATTTTGTATGTTGTTTTGTTCACATTTTACAGTTTATTAGCAACAGTTTTGGAAGTTTTGTGAGAGTTTTAAAGAGTTTCTATTAAAGCTTGGTTAGCTAACATTTCATCCACGGAGGAGCTTAAGGAGTCTAAGATTTCATTTTCTAAATCTTTTAATTTTTTGATTAATCCTAATGCTTCTTCTGAGTTTTCAATACGTTCCTTTTCTAACTTTTTCTTTTCAAATGAAACAACAATTGCTAACATTTAAGCTTCAAGTCCTTCTAAAGTTACATAGAAATTTATCAATGTAGTCATTAATGATATTTCGGGTTAGAAATGAGGATTCTTTAGCTCTGATGTGATATAAAGTCTAAAACTAGGATCAACATCTATTAATCTTCCTTGCATATGAACAGATTTCCTCAATCCTTCGATAACATATTACTTCTTTAATAGAGGATATATTAAAATCTCAATCTTTTCTCCTACATTTTCAATAAGAACCGTCTTACCAAACCTTAGTCCTAGTTCCATACTTTTAAAGAATGAAAATTCAGAAAAATTAAGAATTTTGAGTTCATCCTTTTCTCCCATAGATTTTATCCATTTGTTTGCTTAATATTGAGGGTCTATGCAAATACATTGTTTTTATGAGTAATCCATTATGATGGCATTAGAAATTGAGAATTAATCTGGAGGTAATTCATACAAAAGCCAATCTCTTATTCTAACTTAATCTCCAAATATTTTATTGAATGAAAAATCTTCTGCAATTTTGAGATTATTTTACCTAATAATTTTCTCCCACTTCTCAATATACTAATCCCTATGCCTTTAAGTAAAAGCACTAAGATAATTAATAATACTAGACCCTAACAACGTATCAGCTTAAATAGTCAAGAATTTCCTAGCAATCATTCTATTACAAACAAGCCATTTTTGTTTTTCACCAACAAGCCCTGCTAAGAGTTACGTGGCTCGTTCAGTTTTCGCAACACATTCTGAGATTTCAATGTGAAGTTTTTAGACGTCTCCTTGTTGTTCTTCATGTTGTGTCTTTAGTTCGCTTAAGTTTTCCTCAAGCTGCTCTAATTCTTTTTTCTTCATATCTATTGCTTTCTTTTTCTCTAAATGTTGTTTCTCAGCCATTAACATAGCATCTCTCCTAGGTTTGGTTTCTTAATAAATGTAATAATATTATCTGATAGCCATTATCCAATTAAAAAGTCCCTTGGCTGCTTTACAAGCTCTTGATATATTATCCATTTCAAAGTCAGGTGATTATAACACCTCCTCAAGCTTAGCCATAGTGTCTTATTAAATTTCATTCTTATCGAATTATGTGAGAATTTCTAAAAGTCTTGGGTTTGATAGAACGAATTTACCTGTAGCAGAGAGCCAGTAATCATATATAAAAGTGGATCCATCTCTACTCTTTGTTTTAGTAGGTGGAATTCTTAAAAGAATGCATATTGCTTCCATTAAAAGTTTTATAGCAACAGGGGGATTTCTCATTGTTTTCAATTCCGAAATATCAAACTTAGAAAGAGTTTACAATGAATTAATAGCTGCATTAAGATCAGGGATAACTTTTTCTAATTAAAATTTGCATTCATTTTTAATCCCTTCAGCCTCTTTTACTTAATCTTCTATTTCCTCTTCTTCTTTCTTAATCATGTCACGTTTTTTTCCAAGGAATTCATGTTCTTCTTTTAATTTCTCCATTAGTTTTTGAATTTCGATTTACTTTTCGTGGAGTTCTGGAGCTTTCATGTCGAGAAGACTTTAGAATTTCTCTATAGCTTATGAAGTTGCTTTTAATCTCTCCAAACCTCTATCGTATCTTTCTTGTTGGAAGTTTAAATTTTCTTTCTTTTCATTGAATAGCTGCATAAAAGATTGTATGAATTAACTGAATGTTGATGGAGTGATATAAACATAATGCTATGTATCTAAGTAAAACTATTTTGCAAGCTAAATTGCATCTAAGTGAATATCAATACCGACTTGAATAAGATTATCAAAGTTTCCAGCTACATCATCTTCTGACATGTAAAATTCAGCAACAGTCCTATAGCCTTCGGGTGGCCACTCTTCCATCCATAAAATTGATGAACAATTTACAATAGATCTGTATTCCCTTAACCTTTATCTAAGCTTAGCTCCAGTAGGGGTGAAATTTAATAGTATATGCAAATTCTCTCTGCATCTAGAAAAGAACTCGTTCAGCAGATGAGAGGAATTTAGAGGAGTTTTGTTTTCTTCGTTGTTCAACCGGATTTGAGTTTGAGCAATGATGTTTTCGTATTCTTCTTTGTTGAATATTCCATTTATTTCTCCATTGTTTATTAATGAGTTTAGATCGTGCAAGAATTGCTCTTTTACTATTTAGTTATGGGATAATGTGAATACGGTTTGCTTTTCTTCTATACCAATCATTTCTAGTAGCCTCTTTAAGTCTCCGTACCAATCGTCAATATTGTAATCAGGTTCAAGTTTTATTTAGAATGCTTCATAATTGCATAAGAATACTGATAATTTAGTAAGTTCATTAATTCCAGAACCTTCAATTCCTATTAATATTCCATGTCCAAATGGAAGTTTTAAGATTCTATTGATTTTAATCAGAAATTCAACAAGTTCATCGAATAATATTAGAGTCAATGGGGCCTTTTTATGCAGTTCATTGTATTCAAAAATATATTTTTCAAGATTGATTCTTGTATCTGTTATATCAACTACCTCACTATAATAACCATCTTAATGCTTATTAAAATTACAGAACAGAGTCGCACTATCTTTATTTTTCTGTTTGCCTAAGTCAAAATACTTTCTTGATAATTCTTGTAGCTTGAAATTAAAAATCTTTCTATCTTTAGTATCAAGGAATCTATCATTATAGGTTCTCATGCATTCATTCATCCATAGCCTAACTAATTATGATTCAGTCTCTAACATATTGGAATCGATTTCAGCCATCCCGTAGATTATCTTGAACATGTGTCTAGGATTGAAAACATAGTAATATTTAGCAGGAGTAGGTTTAATGTTACGTTCCACAAAGTTATAGATATCTAATGTAGAACGAACTGCAGCTATAGAAGAATTATGAAGAGAAGCGCGCCAATTAACTCCTACATTCTCCATTAAAGCATTTAGAATTTCAATATAATGCCTATCTTCATTAACCATTCCAATATAAGTCCAATGCCATTCAATCCTCCTATTAATCATAGACTTATGCTACTCAAAAGTAGTAATACATGAAATAAACTAAATATCCTCAAGTTTCTTAAGTTCAAGTGACCTATGATCATACCATCCAGACTAATCAAACCACTACCTCAGCAATTCATTAGCTCCTTACACATCATACTAGTCTTTCATTGGCATCATCAAGTCATCCACAAAGAATAAATAACGTTTTGAGAAAGGTGGACCGTAGACTCCTTTTCTTCTTCTTTCTAATTTTGAGTCAATGAAATGTTGAGCTTTTTCAGGGGTTGTGTTGTAGGAGAAACATATTGATGCGATTTGGTATCGAGAGGTTGTTTTAGGGATTTAGTTAAACATTATTTCACGAGTTAATAAACTTTTACCAACTCCTGTAGGCCCAATCAAAAGGCAATTATTCTTTGCCAGAATATTCATTTCAAGTAAATAATAGTACTTCACTGTTTCTGTTGTGTGAAGGAAAGTATTGTAGTATTATTTCTTCTTTCTGTATGTCGATTCAAAAAGATTTTCAGACTTAATAGCATCCCAATGAATCCAGCAGTTACTCTCTAAATCAAATAGAATTTCGAATACATTATTATCTTTAGGAAATGGAACCAAAAAGTATGGAGGACTCTCAAGTGAAGCAAAATTAGGCGAAGGCTAATATGAGCTTTCGTCTTTGAATTAGCTTTTCTTATTTAATTTATTCTTTAATTATGCAATTGTAGAAATTTCATCTTTGTTTCCTTAAATTTTACTTTTAATTAGTTTATCAAAATCTTTACGCACTTGAGATTTAAGGATTGATCCGAAAGACCATATCAATGAAAATACAAAAAAGCTTTCCATCCAAATATTCTTATATCTAACAGAATTTTAATATCTTGTTTCTATTTCACTGAAACTAAGATATGGTACCTTTGCTTTCTAAAAGCTTAATTTACTTTAAGGACCTGTTCCTTAACTTTAACCTTTATCTTTGGTATTTGTTTCATTGAATAAAAGAATGGCTGCATGCTGATTTGTATCATATATATCTGATCTGTAGTCATTTATCATCGCATTGAAATATCTAGTGAATGTCATGATAGCCCATTTACTTGAAACTGGGTAAATAAGATTTCCAGGATTAATGAATTATAGCATATCTGGGAAGAACCAATTCGCAAGCTTATCTAATTCTGGTTGGACTTCAGCTAAATATGCAGGCAAAGACATTAGCCATTTATTAAAATATGCTTTAACTGAAATAACCTCATCTTCCATATAAATCATGCCACATCTTGAAATTGTTGCTGGTGTACAATTAGATAGATCTTCGGCTTCAATAATAACATTCATAGAAGGAGTCATTTTAATTGACTCTCCTGTATTAAGAGTCAATTTTTTATTATCATCTAAAACTGAATTCAAATTCTCAACCCAGATAGGATCAATTGGTCCATCAAAAGTAATCCATTTCCTTCTTTCAGTAGGGTCAATTGAACACAGTCTCATAATATTAGCTAGTACACCTTCATTCCAATCATGAGAAATTTCGTTAAGGGAGCCCATTAGTTATCCTAATGTAATACTTTTAGGATTTATTGTATAGTTTATCACGCCTTCATTCATGCATTTAGCTTTTATTATTCTTAATTCGTCGTTTGTTAACTTTATGTTTTCCAATTCATCTTAAGTCATGTGGAACTTTTTACCTACACCAGCACCACCTTTCTTTTTTGCCTTTTGGTATTTGTAGGCTAATATCTTTTCTTAGATTTCATTATCTCTAGAACGCTTTAAAGTTTCTCCAAGAGTTTAAATGATTGTGGTTTTTCCACTCATAGTAGATCCGACAACCATAATTCCATGTCTCATAATGATAGTCTCATATAAATGTAGGATCTTTCCTGTGAATACTGGAGTGATTTGTAAGCAATTATCTTTTAAAACAGCTTCAATTAGATTCTTTAAAGATCCATAATTAATAGATCCATATTAAGTATTAGGGAAGATATCGTTTGTTATTCCTTTAAAGATAATAGAGTCATCTTTAACCAATTTAGGAACATTGGAATCATTTATAGCTCTCAATACAATAAACTCTTCAACTTTCTTATTATCATTAAGAATCTCTTCATCATCAATACCTAAATCCTCCATCAATTCTTTCTACGTCTTCAATACTTTCTTCTACTCTTACAAGAACTCAAGTTTGGAATGCATTGACTTAGCTAAAGCTCCTTTAACAAGAGCACCTCTTCTTTAGAGTGAAATCTATTTTAACATTTGATCTCTTTTAACTTCTCCGTGAACCTCTTCTTAGAAAGAAGTTAAAGAGAAATCTGATTCAAAGGTTAATTCCTGCACGTCAAGTTCTTCTTTTTGGATCACATCTTTGCTCTATAGAGATGAATCTGAATCAGCACCTATGCCAGAAGTCCCGTAAGACTCTTTATCTTAGTTAGCGCTCTATATGAATTTTTATTTAGCATTCCTGTTCGCTGCATCTAATTTACGTTTGTTATCTCTTTTTGAAAGAATATCAACTCGCTTTAAGGTAGTCATTTTCTTTGGAGCTTTATTTTTTCGTTCTTCTTTTATAGGTTCTCCTGCTGGGAGTTAGCTTTCATCGATGTTTACTTTCTTCTCAGGAGGGGGTTATTTAGATGTGTCGACTATACCAGCTTGGTCTTCAGCTAACATTTAAGCCTTTCTTTGAGGTGTTACGTCGTCAATAAATTTCACTCCTAAATCTATGATTCCTGATGCTTTTAATTTTAAAAGTCCAGCTGATTGTAAGATGATTTTAATAGCTCTAAGACCAAAGTCATAATGGATCTAATGAGATAATTATTATTTTGCTAGTTAAAAAGTTTTTATTATTTTCTATGCTAATGATTTAGCTTGTAAGAATCCGTATGTGTATAATAAAATTTCACAAATAAGCACAGAATCAGGAACCATCATGCTTACTGGTCTAAATAAAGATTTTAAATTATCAGGTAGTTCAGTTCTTCCTGCATAATTAGGATTCATTGTAATGAATATAGCACATTCTTTATTAAAGTTAATTATTTTTTCATCAATGGCAATTTCTTTTTATGATTCTCTTATTCCTGTTTGAATCTTAATAATAATTTATGAAATAACAGAGAGAACATTCAATTCAATTCTATTAAATTCATCAAAACATGACCATGCTCCTAATGTAGCCAATCCTTTGAAGAATTATGTCATGGCAACATAATTAAGCGAGCTTGAACAATTAAAGACAAAGCAATGCTTAGCCATACATTTAGCTAAGTCTTTTGTTGTTTCAGTTTTCCCTGTACCAACAGGTCCTTCAGGTGAGCCTCCGAAATTATAATGTAGAGCCATAAACAACGCTCGATGACATCTATCAGTGAGTGGTGTAATAACCAACCTAGTTGTATTGCCTAAATATTCATAGCCATATGGTCTATTGGCATTAAGTAAATTGACAGAGAGATTATATACTCCATCTGACCTCAACTCCCTCATGATATCAAAGAACCTATCCCCATCATCAGAAGACTCCTCTTCCTCCTCCTCAACAATCCCGTTTTCTATCATATTTTGTTGCTATACTTTACGAGTAGCCGCTCTGTCTAATTCATAATTATATTTCATGTGCATAGTCCAAATGTAGTCTTCGCCGTGTTTTATGTCAGTTTCTAATAACTCTTTTACCTTGTCACGAGCGTGCACTTTTGTTATTAATAGAGATGTGATTGTTATACGCTGCATGTTGTCAATACGTTGTTTAGCCATGTTAGTAAGAGTTTCAATTTCTTGCTTTATTTGATTGTGAAGTTGATTAAATGGGTCAATTCGTTTTTGTTTGAAAATCTCATTAACTTTTTAAGTAAATAATACTTATGTGACCACTAATATAACTTGTCCAGGCCATTATTTAACCCAATTTTCATAATCTCTCATTTTCTTATCAATTAAAGATTCTAATATAGTTTTTCTGATTGTATCAACCATACTCTTTTCTAAGTTCTTTAGCCAACTCTCTGTTGAATCTTCAACTTTGACACATTATCTTAGTTTAATAAATTCACCATCCTTAGAATGCATAGCAGTTATTTCTCCATTAGGCATAAATGAAAGATTGTCAATTCCTTCAAATATTTTATTTAAGAATCTTTAAATATTTTTAGGTTCTCTCATCTATCCTATAATTTCAATAATCTCCTCATTAGATAAGAAATAAAACCTAGAAAAGAACTCTCTTTTAGATTCAAGATAGTTAGAAAGCCCTTTAGTAATAAGCTAAAAGTCTTAATTCGCCTTCTAAATCTAAGCTAGAAATCCTTCTCTCCTTGAAACCTTAAGCACTGATGGATCATGCACAATAACCTTCATTTACTACCTATAAAACGCATCTAATTTGCCAAACTTAATAGCCTCAGTTGGCATCTACCTCGATATATCCTCACTCTAAAAAATGGGCTCTAAATAAATCCAACTCTTCTACACCTTCTCCCATTCATCCAACACATCAACAATCACTTTAAGATCCCTTTCAACTCTTGAGATCTTTTCGTTGAATGGTTTTACGTAAGGATTGCTTTTGAGGGTCAAAGCGTTTATTTTTAGAGAGAATTCTTCGAATGTTGATTTTAGTTCGTCTATGCTTTTTATTAAGAATGTTTTTGTGTCTTTGTATTTTAATGGAGTGAATTCTACTGATCTTAACTCGTTTTCTAAGTTTTCTAATGTTGTTTAGATTGCGTATTCTTTTATCGCTATCTCAGATACATTCTTTACACCCTCGATTTTGTCTCCTTCATGCAATTTCTTTTCAATTAACTACCTTAAGATCAATTGAGCTGGATCTAATTCAAATCCAAATTTCACACTCAACATTTTCCAATGTCTTCTATTCAATCCTTTGGTTCTCAAGGCTGTAATCATCGGCATATATTCTTTAAAGCCTTCTAGCTATTTCAAAAGATAAGCTAGCAAATTCATAGGATGATAATATTGCTATAAATGTGTTTTAGCAATCCTATTCAATATTTTCCACCACTCAGTAACATTCTCTTCAATCTCATCTGAGTTTAGATCCTCAAATTTCCCATCCAACCAGACAGGATGAGTCTTAGAAAACTATATCGCGATACTCCACAACTACACAAACGGTTTTATATCAGCCTACAGCTTCGAGATGAGTGTGAATTTTGTAAACCTTAGTGATAGTAATTGTTCTCTTCTGTTGATGATCTCAGTCTTCTTCTCCGTATCGTCGATGTCGGTTTTTAGTTGTTCCATTTTTTCGGCCATAGCTTCGATGAAGAGAGGATCGAATTCACCTGTTATTTCTTTCTTAGCGATGATGTTTCCACGTGAAGGTGTTGTAGGAGCTTAAGGGGTTGGGATTTCTGGGGAGAGAGCGTCAAGAGGTAGTTTTGCCTCTTCAGGAGCTTTCTTTTCTTCTTCCACAGCTGCTGCAGCAGTTTTATCTTCGATAACGTGAGAACCTTTACGGATAGTCTCAGCACGAGCAATATCCATCTTTGATTTATGGAGAAGACCAATCTCTTTGAATTCATCTAATTGCTAACGATATTCTTTTATCATATCAAAGATTAGTTTTCTTTCTTCATCCATTAATTTACTCAATCTAGTTTTCTCGTTTTCTAATTAATTCTTTCTTTCACTTAAGAATTAAGATAGAGTAAGATGATAAGTCATAAGTTTTAAAAAGTCTGTAAAATCATCCTAAGTCAAAGGAATATAAAGTCCATCAAGGAAGTTCTTTCTATTTTTAATTACTTCCTACTGATTCATCAATTCTTCCAATTTCTATTCTGGTTTCTAAATTCTATCAATGTATTCTAAAAGCTAAATTACCTCATCTATTGAATTAGTTTCGCTCTTTGCTTTGGATTCTATTTTAGAAAATTCTTCAAGTATATTCTTTTGTTTTGACTAGAAATCTTTAAGGACATAATCTCTCAAATATTTCAATAATTTGGATAAATGCTTTTTGATTACATTCTTAATTGAAGAGCAATCAAGTGAAATGAGCCCAAAGTCAATAAAATTTTCAATTTGAATTTATATATCCCAGTACGCATTTTTAATCTCATCATACTATTCAATATAAATATCATCAGCGATATCAACGTTCCTATACTTCAATTCTTTATCCTCTTCATCAGTATCTGTATCTAAGCCTTCACCCATTCTTTCATCAGAAGAAGCATTCGAGTCTTTCCTTTAATCATTCCTATCTGCTCCACCTCCAAACTCAGAATCACTAGGATTAGACCAATACCTCTCATAACTCTTCTTTTTCATGTTGATAATTAACGAGTCTTGAGAAATATCTAAGAAATACAAATAGTATTTCATTTTCCCTAGTTTTCCTTAAGGTTTTTCACGAGCGGCGTTTAGGATAACTGCGATTTGTTTTTACAGTTTCATCACACGTGAGTCTATTTTCGGGTCAGTTGTTTTTAAATAAGATTTCTTTAGTTTTAATTATGGTAATACTATTTCATCAATACGTTTTATATTAGAAATAGATCCAAGAAAAGTATTAGTAATATTGAAAAGATCTTCACAGATAGATTAAAGAGATGGATGACACACTATCTCATATTTCTGGCCTAACAATTGCTGTTGTTTCTCTTTATTCTTTTTAATTTTAACCTAAGATTTAATAAGCGATACCTTCTTCATCCTCATCCTATTATCCTCCGCAATCTACGCAAACCCTAAATCAGTATAAATATTCGATTTCCTAAAATCCTCATCTCTCATCTCAAACATCAACAACCACTACATATATTTATCGAGAGCATCAATATACTTCTAATTAATACAATCCTCCATATAATACCTTGTCAGCTCAAACAGTTTGATGATGTATGGGTTGAGTGATTGGGGTTTGACTTCTTTCCAAATCGCAGCAGTGTCGAATTCTTTGTCTAAGATGCTTTTTATTTTCTCTCCTACCATTTCAGTCCATTTGTATTCAAGAGTTACTTTGAAATTCCTTGCTATCAGTTTTTATGAGCGGACTAGATCTACTAAGTTCAATGGTGGTGTGTTTATTCTTTCGTTTAAATCTTATATAGAAATCTCTTTATAGTCTTCGTTTTTGTATAGTGTTTATATTATTTAGTCGTTCAATATTGGGTATTCAAATATTTCATTATTCTGGAATATTTAAATGCGCTGGTTTACTAAAAACTTAATTATGTCTAAGTAGCATTCTCTACCTAATAGGGAATAATCTTTCAATAATACTACAGCTTCTTACTTTGAGAGCATTTTTTAAAGAGGACCTTAATTCATTTCGAATGATCTAAGACCGAATGCAGGAGCTTCCTTAGGTTTTTCAAGTTTCAATTAATATTTAGATACCATTTTCTCAATAAACGGATCTTAATTTTAACTATGGACAACACTTTTCAGAATAGAATAAACAAACAAGGCCTCAACTTAGAGAACAAGTCTTTCTACTTCAGGGCCTTTTTATTAAACATCAAAGTTAATATGAGATTTGATATTTTTCTTGATTCCATAAGGCATTTTAATATAATCATACTTCTCTGCCATCTCTTTAATAAAAAGCCTCTCTGAATTAACTCTATTCTAGGCCTCTTACCTTGCATCATGTGCTGCAGTCCTTCTTTTAAGCAAATCCTTCTAATCCTCCCACTCAAACTACAAATTCAATCTATTAGTATACTTCTCTAACCCTGTTTCATCAAATTTAACATGAAACTTCCTAAGTTTGTCCTCGTAGCCTAATACTTTAACGTCTTTCATATCAGTATCTCCATTGATGTAAAAGTAGAAACACTTAGCAGCAATCGATCCTCCTGTTTTTAGCTTTTCTTTGATTTGATCCACCTCTTCTTAGAAGTTATCAAAGATTTCTAATGGAAGTCTTTCTGGTACAACAGGACCTCTTTCCAAATGGGTTAGTTCTTTTCCGTATTGTATTTATAGCTCAATTTTGCTTAGTGAATGAGGGTTTTAGTC
The DNA here is from genome assembly GCA_006510565.1 of Diophrys appendiculata. NCBI lineage: Eukaryota > Ciliophora > Spirotrichea > Euplotida > Uronychiidae > Diophrys > Diophrys appendiculata. The sequence continues at coordinate 14,460 of RRYO01000011.1, forward strand.
TTTAGTGTTTTCGTAGGATGGCTTTTTGTCTAACGTGTCTTCTTTTATTATGTTTTTAGATTTCAAGTGAGGATACACTGATGACTCTTCTTTTTATATTATCTTTTCTATAGGATCTAACTTATTACCTCCTTCAAATGCTGTAATAAAACTCTCCGACGAGACTTTATTATAAATCTAATCATAATTCGCAGATGGTGGTGCTGATGGCCCAATCTAGGCAGCAGAGTCAACTTCAAGCCATTAATTAAATACCTTCTCAGCCTCAGTCTACATCCTCTAAACCAATGGAGTTTTAGGAAGAACAGCATTAGTAGCTGAAGGCGAGGTGATAGCATGAAGTTCAAGAATCTTAGAATGCTATGGTGATACTTTCGTTGAGTATTAGAACTTAGCGTTGTGGAGGATGGAGTTCGAAACTGAGAGGGGATTTATTGGAGAGGATTGGCGAGGAGATGTGTTTTAGGGAGCGCCGGCGTTGATGTCTCTTGGAACTAGGGTTGGAGAGACTGAACCTTTTTTCTTTTAGATTAGACGGTAGTTTTTTATTTGGTATTCTTTTTCCTCTTGTTTAGATCTTCGATAGAATTCAAATTGAGTTCTATCACGAGGAGAAGCGCTCTTTTTTTCTGGCTCTGATCCTCTTGGAGCTCCGAAATGAGCTGTTGCAGGAGTTTTTTGAGTTGAACCCAGTAAGTCAGTTATATGGAAATCACTTTCACTATCACCAGATACTACAGGGTTTTGCAAGTCGATTTGATTTACCATTTCTTTCATTCTTAAATACTCTTTAGGAATTTAAATTATAGATTTAGGTCTTAACTTTTTCTCAGAAGTTTAAGGATGGTAAGAGTTTCTTATAACTCTTTTTTCTTTCCCATCACCAATAACAATATCGGAACTTTTGTTAAGTTCCTTTTTTAGCCATTAATCATGCAATTTTTGGATTTCTGAGTCTTGGCTCTTTTCATTATAGTCATAATAGTTAAGTAAGTCTTTAATATTTTTAGCATCTTTTCTGAATTCTTTCTGTCTGCCTACCATTCTATGTTTCTTTTAGTTAAACCTAGAGAACTCCTTTCCTTTCGTATCAGCTGATCTTTAGGTTAAAGTTTATCCTCCTAACTTTGATAATTAGCCTGCGTTCATGAATGAGGAACTTAAATCATTAGCTTATGCTTAGAGTAATTTTAATTTGTTTTGAGATTGTATTCCTGACGCGTTTGGAGTATGAGAACCGCCTTTATATAATCTTTCTCTCCATGTTTCATCTTTACCAACAGCGTGCATCAATTCTTCTGTATCTCTGCTGTCTAAAATACCAGCAAACGTTCTGTCTGCTACGGTGGGAACCATTGCCGTAGATGGAGGTTAATTTCCTTTTTTAAATGTTAAGTCGATATAACGGGATGAGTCCTAAGTATAAGGAATTGACCTTATTTGATTAACTGAAGACGGGAGGCCTGGTTATTTATCAGCCTTCATCCTATATCTTTTATGTCCTGTTGATTCTGGAGGGAGTTATAAATTTGAATTTTATAAATCTGCTAACTCTGCGCCTCCAATTAAGCTTTTTTGCATTATTACATCCTCAATTGTAACATTGCTTGATTTAGCTCTTCCATCCATTAATCTCGTTTTCTATCTTCTACTCATAGCAGAAGAAGCCATAGGATTAATGGGTTTTTAAGAACTTTATGATGAAGCAGACGGTTTTGTCTGCCCCATTTGTTTTCTAGTACTTAAACTACTTCCTTTCATTTATTAATTAATATATTCAAACTTGAGCAATTAAACAAGGGGTTTTGGGGTTTTGGGGTTTTGGGGTTTTGGGGTTTTGGGGTTTTGGGGTTTTGGGGTTTTGGG
>RRYO01000012.1:0-15324 GCA_006510565.1 Diophrys appendiculata
GAATGATCAAAAAAACAGCCCTGACACCTCTTAATCATGCTTTTTGTCCAAAATTTGGATTTAGCCGGATGTCAGTAGAAGACAACCCTCAATTGTTGGCCTATGAGGCCCTCCAAAACAAATACACAAAAGACGACAATGTTTTCATAGTAGTGGAAGCAAAGGATGGGAAGGTTTTTACTCAGGAATCCCTCGCTGCTATAGAAAAACTAACGAAGGCATCATGGCAGACACCCTATTCAACGAGGGTGGATGCAGTAACCAATTTTCAGCACACCAAAGCTGTGGCCGACGATCTGTATGTGGACGACCTTATCGAAAATTCTGGTGAAAAATCCAATCAGGAGATAAATGAGGCATTTGCCATAGCCATCAACGAGCCTTTGTTGAGGGATCGTTTGGTCAACTCCAAAGGATCGATGACTGCAGTGAATATCACAGTGAAATTGCCGGGAGAGCGGGTAGAAGAAGGCCCGGAAATTATTGCATTTGTCCGTGATATGGTGGCAGAGTTTGAAAAGGAAAACCCTCATTTGCATACTTATACCTCTGGTATGATCATGCTAAACGGGGCATTTTTTGAAGCATCATCTAATGATATGGCAACATTGGTACCGCTGATGTTCCTGATCATAGTAATTGCGATTATGATTACAACCAGGACGATCAGTGGTACATTCGCTACCCTGTTGGTCATTATCATGTCAATCATGACCGCCATGGGTTTTGCCGGTTGGATAGGCATACAGCTCACACCCCCGTCATCGGCCGCCATGACCATGATCATGACACTGGCTGTTGCAGATAGTGTGCATTTGCTCATCACATTTGTACAGGCCATGCAGAAAGGCCTACCCAAGCGTGAAGCTATTGTAGAAAGTATCCGCGTGAATTTCATGCCGGTGTTTATTACAAGCCTGACTACCGTCATAGGATTTCTTTCAATGAATTTCAGTGATTCGCCTCCTTTTCATGACTTGGGCAACATCACTGCAGTAGGTATGGCAGCAGCTTTTACTTTCTCTATCATTACCCTGCCTGCACTCATGGCTATATTGCCAGTGAAGGTGAAGCAGAAACCAGTAACCAAGGCTGTAAACGGTGGTTTTTTTGGTAAACTGGCAGATTTTGTGGTTTTCAACGACAAAAGGGTGCTCTGGGGGTCTTTGGCAGTATCTATCCTGTTGTCCACCCTGATGTTCAAAAACGAATTGAATGAGGAGTTTATCAAGTATTTCGATGACGACATCCAATTCAGGACTGATACGGATTACATCAGTGAGAATCTTACAGGTATTTATACTATAGAATTTTCCATTGGGTCTGGGGAAGAAGGGGGCATCAACAACCCTGCTTATTTGTCCAGGTTGGAAGAATTTGACAAATGGCTGATGCAACAGGAAGAAGTAGTACACGTCAACTCTTTCTCAGAAATTGCCAAAAGGATCAATAAAAGTATGCACGGCGATAGCCTTCAGTATTACAGGGTTCCTGACAATAGGGAACAGGCTGCCCAGTTTTTGTTGCTTTATGAAATGTCCCTTCCTTTTGGTTTGGACCTAAACAATCAGGTGAATGTGGACAAATCCGAAACCCGGATGACCGTAACGACAAAGAATGTATCTACCAATACCCTGATTGGTTTAACTGAGCGGGCAGAAAACTGGCTGAAAAACAATACACCAGCCGCTATGCACGCCACAGCCAGCAGTACTACTTTGATGTTCTCGCATTTGACGAGAAGGCAAGTTAACAGTATGATGACAGGAAGTATTGGTGCACTGATACTGATCTCTTTCATATTGATGTTTGCCCTGAGGAGCTTCAGGCATGGGCTATTGAGCCTGATCCCCAACCTGATACCGGTGGCTGTTGGGTTTGGTGTATGGGGCATTACATCCGGAATTATCAATACCGGTATATCAGTGGTGTTTGGCATGACCCTGGGGATCATAGTGGATGATACAGTGCACTTTATCTCAAAATACCTGCGTGCCAAAAGGGAACATGGCAAATCATCGGAGGATGCAGTGAGGTATGCATTTGATACAGTGGGCAAAGCCCTGGTGGTCACTACTATCGTCCTAATAGCGGGGTTTGTAGTCATGGCCCAGTCCAGTTTCGGCATGAACTCTGGAATGGCCAAAATCACCATGTTGATCATATCTATAGCGCTGATCCTTGATTTTCTGTTACTGCCGGCCATTTTACTCAACGTGGGCAAAAAGGATGGCATTCAGAAGCCTGAGGGGAGTGTTAACCTTAACCAGGACAAGCTGGTGCCGGCCTAAGATTATAAGTGCCGAAACACGGTGCATCTATTCTTAAATTCAATTTAAACATTAAAAAGTAGAAAAATGAAATATTTTAAAACACTATCAACAGCTCTGGCATTGCTATTTGCTGTGGGGGTAAACATAATTACTGTTGCACAGGATGCAGAAAACCGTGGGCTGCAAATTGCCAAATCCGCAGAAGAAGCAGACCTGGGATTTGAAAGTTCCAAAGTAAACCTGACTATGGTCCTGACCAATAAACATGGGCAGGAGAGTACCAGAAATATGAGTACACTGACACTAGAATTGACCGAAGACGGGGACAAATCCCTGATCGTTTTCGACAGCCCGAAGGATGTAAAGGGCACTTCTACCATGACTTTTACCCACAAAGTAGGTTCTGACGATCAGTGGCTCTATCTGCCATCGATCAAAAGGGTGAAAAGGATATCATCAGACAACAAATCGGGACCATTCATGGGAAGTGAATTCGCCTATGAGGACTTGTCGTCACAAGAAGTGGAAAAATATACTTACAAATTTTTGAAGGAAGAAAAAATCAACGGAGTGGATGCTTACCTGGTAGAAAGGGATCCGGTTGACCCTAAATCGGGCTACACCAGGCAGCTGGTGTGGTACAATAAGGACAACTATAGGTTGGAGAAGATTGATTTTTACGACAGGAAAAATGAGTTGATGAAGACCCTGACTTATTCTAAATACAGACAGTATTTCAACAAGCATTGGAGGGCTGGGGAATTCCTAATGGAAAACCATCAAAGCGGAAAAAAGACAAAATTGATTTTTGAAGACTATGAGTTCAAAATTGGGTTGACAGATGCTGATTTTACTCAAAATAGTTTGAGAAGGGTAGGCAGTTAAAGTAAAGAAATTGATGAAAGGTAAGTTAGGTTGGTTAAAAAAAGTATGGTGGGTGTTTTTGCCCGCTGTACTTTTGATTTTAGGGGATGGTAAGGCGCAGGGAATGGAAACCGATTTCTCCGGATATGTAGGCTATAGCTATCAGCACTTTCTCCATGATGGCCTGTATGAAAACCAAAGATCAGGTTTTCCGTCCTTCTCTTTTGAGCCAGAATTGAACCTCAGTTGGGCTGAAGGCAGCCAATCACTGAATGCTATCGGTTTTGTACGGATCAATTTCCGGGATGGCAGCAGGACACATCTGGATCTGAGGGAACTGTATTGGCAGAAGGTGAAAAACAATTGGGAACTAAGTGTAGGAGTGAAAAAAATATACTGGGGTGTGACGGAGGCAGTCCACCTGGTAGATATCATCAACCAAACGGATCAATTGGAAACTTTTGATGGTGAACAGAAACTCGGTCAGCCTATGGTACACTATTCCCTGTATTCAGCTATTGGTACAATAGATTTGTTCTATTTGCCTTATTTTAGGAGGAGGGCGTTCCCAGGAGAGCATGGCAGGTTGCGGACACCTTTTATTTTAGAAAAAGATGACATTGGGTTTGAGAGTGATATGGAGCAGACCAGACCGGGGCTTGCGTTGCGATGGTCGAATTATATAGGACCCTTCGATATAGGCCTGTCGCATTTTTATGGGACCGGTCGGGAACCCTTGTTCATGCCAGGCCCTGAAGGATCGGGGACATTCAACATCTTTTACCCGGTGATCAATCAGACAGGAGTGGACCTGCAAGCCACCACTGGGCCAGTTTTGTGGAAATTTGAGTCCATCGTTCGGCAGTCGGCACATCAGGATATGTTTGCCATGGATGCGGGTATCGAATATACGATTAGAAATATTGGAGGCAGGGGGGTTGATATTGGGTTGATAGGGGAGTACTTGTACGATGATAGGGGCGACTTGGCCCTAAGTGGGCTGCAAAGTGATGTATTCGCAGGGGCGAGGCTTGCCTTTAATGATGTGCAGAGTACTGAGTTCCTTTTCGGGACCATCATAGACCTGGAACGGAGCACCAAATTAATCAGCGTGGAAGGCAGTAGAAGGCTGGGGGAGTCCTGGACATTTGATGTGGAGATGAGGTTGTTTGAGGAGGTGAGCGACCAGGAGTTTCTCAGTTTTTTCAGGAGGGATAGTTTTCTTCAGTTCACCCTGGAAAGACATTTTTAGGAAGATATCACAAGCTATGGACTTAGGCCAGGTGTAACCATCTGGCCTTTTTTTATCCCTTTTCGAAAGCTGAAACCTCATTTAGCAGTTAAGATTCAATAAAATACCCTTCCGTTGGCAATATGTTATCCCCAGGCTGGCGAAATTCAAAAGGCTTTTATTACCTTTAATTTTTTGTGCACCAAAATCAAACTAAATACTCTTCGATGTACTCTTTTAAGAATTTTTTCGCCTTGTGCCTTTCAGGCCTTATTTATTTTCAATGCTCACAAACCAGCACGGATAGCACATCCATGGAAGTGGAAGAAGAACAGGTAGAGGAGCTGGATAGTGCTACCCTCCAGGCCATGGACAACTATCAAAGGCTTTGCTCGAGCTGCCATGGGGAGCAAATGATGGCCTTTGCCGACCGCAAGTGGAAACATGGAAAAGAGCGCGATAGTATTTACCAATCCATCAAAACAGGATATCCTGATGCCGGTATGCCAAGCTGGGAGGCTTCACTTTCCCATGATGAAATCCAGAACCTGGTGAGCTATATACTCAAAGGCATTGAGAACGTAGAGCGCTATGGTTTTCAGGAGGAGAAATTGGAAACTGATACATTCGAAACTGAGATGATCAAATTTAGCCTGGATACAGTTGCAGCCGATATGGATAGTCCCTGGGGCATGACATTTTTGCCGTCTGGTGATTTGATAGTCACGGAAAAATCCGGGGAACTGTACCGGGTATCAGGCGATGGTGCCAAGACTGAAATCACGGGCGGACCCAAAGTAAAATTCAAAGGTCAGGGGGGCTTGCTCGACATAGAACTGCATCCAGATTTTGAAAACAACCAATGGTTGTATTTGAGCTATTCGGACTACCGGGTGGAAAAAGGTGACACATTGTCTGGTACGGCCGTTAGCAGGTATAAGTATGCCAATGATCAACTCACTGCGGCTGAAAAGATTTTTTCAGGAGAACCCTATTCCAAGAAAAGGCATCACTATGGTTCCCGGTTGGAGTTTGATCAGGAAGGGTATTTGTACCTATCGGTAGGGGATAGGGGAAATCGTGACGAGAACCCTCAGAGCCTGGAAAGTCATTGTGGTAAAGTACACAGGATTATGGATGATGGAAGCATCCCCTCAGACAACCCATTTGTCAACAAACAGGGTGCTGTGGCTTCAGTATATTCTTATGGGCATAGAAATCCGCAGGGTGTGGCCATGGAGCCATCTACAGGCAGGATATGGGCGCATGAGCATGGCCCCCGTGGTGGCGATGAAGTCAACATCATCGATAAGGGATTGAACTATGGTTGGCCATCTATATCTTATGGCATCAATTATGACGGCACCACTTTTACCGATAAGCTGGAAGCCGAGGGCATGGAGCAGCCTGTACTCTATTGGGTGCCATCAATAGCCCCATCCGGGATGACATTTGTGGATTCTGACAAGTATCCGGAATGGAAGGGGGATTTGTTGGTAGGCTCACTCAGGTTCAAATACCTCAATCGATGCAAGGTTGACGGTGATAAGATTGTGGGAGAGGAAATAATGATGAAAAACATCGGCAGGGTGCGTAATGTGGAAATGGGGCCTGATGGCTATGTATATGTAGGTGTGGAAAGGCCTGGCTATGTATTTCGGTTGGTGCCGATTGACTAATTGTGGTTTTATCAATATGATTGTTAGCTGCAATTACTGCTAGTTGTAAACCTTGAACCTAACTCCATATATTAGGATAGTAATTGGTGGACTCTATGCATTGTGAATACTGTTGTGGGGGTTAGGCTGTTTCGCTATCTTAGTACCATCTAACTATTTCAGGACACATGCCGGATAGCTGTTCTTTGTACAGCATTAACTGGATTATGAAAATTTATCGTAACCATTCTTCTGAACTTTCTTAAGCTGAGCTTATTTGCGTAAAGCCAATTGATAGGTACATGGCAATTAAGTAGCTACATTGATTCAGCTTTAATTCATAAAGAAATACACAAGTTTTCTGGAAATCCATCGAGCTATTGCTATCAATTTACGATTGAATCAAATAAGAACTAATTGGGTATCATGAGAGAGGCCCTGAACCTGCTACCTTTGACTGGACAGTAAGCTAAGCTCGTAGAGTTTAGGACTTGTTGTGTGCTTTTTTAACTGTGAACGTTGCTGTCAAACCAACGCTAAAATTTCTGGGAAGCCTATCAACTCCAATAATTGCTCTTGAATGCTTGCCTTTATCTTCCAAAAGTTTAATAAATAGGTCTGATGCACCATTTACTACATTTGGTGATTCGTCCCAATTTTCGACTGATTGAAAATAAGCGTCAAAGTGGTTCAATCCTACAACTTTCTCAAATCCTATATTTTTATCCACTTGTGCCAAGACATTCAAAGCACATAGTTCCATCGCTTTATATCCATCGTCTGTTGAAAGCTCATCTCCTAGACGTCCTTGATATTTGTATTTCTCGTTCAGAATAGGAAATTGAATGGCTATGTATGCAATATTATCCTGGACGTTGACGGAAACATAATTGCCTCCTGGTGTGGATACGTTAGGGAGTTTGTATCCAAATTTAGATAAGTTATCCTTAAGACACATTATTTTAATATTTACAAAAGTTAGCAGCTATCACCACAGTCACCATTCTTTACAAAGTCAATAATACCTCCCTTTCCTCCCTGCACAACAGTACAGCAATCAGAAATCAATTCCTTCAATTTTTTACGTCCTCGTTGTACTTTAGAGCGAACAGTTGCGTAATTCATACCAAATTTTTGAGCAATTTCCTTCTGAGAAAAATTCTCAATCTCAGACAGCTTCATAATGGTAATGTAATCTTCCGGTAATTGATTAACAAAAGGCGCTACGCAGTTTGTTAGCTCATCTATGGCACTTTTTTCGGATAATTCTTTTTCAATAAAAATTTCTTCTTCTGCTGTGAAATGTTTTTTCCTTCTATAATAATCTATGATGCTATTTCTGGCAATAGAATATAACCAACTTTTGATATTTTTTACCTCATCATTTTTTGAATTGTAGAGTTTATAAAAAACCTCTTGAGTTAGATCTTCAGCATCCAACTGATTGTTGATTTTTTTCTTGATGTAGTGGTAAAGCGGTTTATATAACTGTTCTATTTGTTTTTCCATGCCAGATAATAAAATTAATGAATAGTAAGGTACTTAGGACGAATAAGACCGAAAACAAATACACTTGCCCCATTTCCTTAATAAGCAAAATTCCTAAAAATGCACCAATACCTGCTCCAAAATCCCACCAGGTACTAATGCTTGAAATTGCTTGTAGTGTATTATTACTTTGATTGATGGCTATCAAAGGTGAAAAAGTAATGATAATCGTGTTAAACATAAATGCCAGTAGGGTGCCTACTACGACGAAATCTACAGCAATGAGTAATAAAGAGAATATTGATATGATAACAGAGAAGTTAAATATTTTAACAGCACTTATTTTAATTGATACGAAACCGCTAATAAAGGAAATCAAGGTTATGAAAAGACGCTTCATAAGTAAATATCCTGCAACGGTAACCAGTAATTGCACTGAGCCTTGAATACTTGTTTTAAATAAATCTGCTAGCACAACTACCAATATTCCATCAATACTGATAGCTAAAATTCCAACCAGGATATTAATCGGTGTTAAAGAAAAAGTGACGTGTGTTTTTACAATATCGGTTGATGCATAATTATCGTTCGGGATAGTGAATACCAGTAAAATGGCAAACATGCTTACCAATGCAATTACAAATAACCCATTATTAATTCCGTAATATTCGATTACCGCAGGTCCCAGTAATAAAGCAAATAATGCACCCAAAGATTTAATGCTTTGGGAAACGCCAAATATAAAGCCTGATTCTCCTTTCACTTTAGATGCATAGTTTAAAGTTGCGATTTTGAGCCCTGCGTAACTGAGACCCCAAACAATTCGAGCAAAAACAAAGGAAAACAGCCCTAATTTGAGGCCATATAAACATGTTGTAATTACAGCACAGATAGCGGAAGTCAACAATAGTTTTTTCGTGCCTATCTTGCCAATGAAATTGGCAATCCATGTATTGGCAATAATGCGGACAAAACGATTGATTGACAGTAATAAACCAATACTCATTACAGACAACCCTAACTCTTTAGCATAAACGGGCAAAAGGGGGTATAAAATGGCATCACCAAGACAAGCAAAGGCCATAATACTGCTTGAAATCAATGCCCTTCTCGTATGAAGGGCATTGATACTTGCATTGATACTTCTTAACAACAGCCTGTTTTTTGTGAATTAGCTTCTTTCGGTGCTGATTTATCACAACATGCTGACCCTTCTTCAGGTTGTTCACAACAGGGGTCTGCACTTACTTTCGTTTCGTTGATTTCTGGTGTACAACAGCCACCACCCTCTTGTGCTACATTAGCTTCTTCGTTCCATTTTCTAGTTTTCATCATTTTTCTCTTTAGTAAATAAATTGTTTGACATTTAGGAAGACGTGAAGTCTTTAAAATGATGCATTTTTTTTAAACGAATTTTTCAGTGATCTTTTTAAGCGGTGGATCGTGCTCCTCAAAAGCTATTTCAAAGTGCACTTTGTCTCCTATCTTCTCAAGAACTCCAGTTTTTTCGACCATTTCTTGATAGGTCTCATAACATAGCAAAGCGTTTTTCATGGCTTTTACATCCATTTCGCTTAGCGGGGTAATTGCATCTATCAATTCTTTTTCAGAAAGCTTTAACCTTGGCCAGCCATTACTCAAAAACGAAGGTTCTCCATTGTCAGGCATGGTGAAAAAAGCTAACCTTTTTAAATAGTCGGCCCCATTATCTTTCATTTCAAGATATGTTCTTTTTACGATCGCGTAGGTCACTAAATGATCATGAAAACCACTGCCTCCATGTACGGGGTAGGTGATAATGACACTTGGTTTTATACGTTCAGTTTCTTTTGCGACTTCCTTTTCTAAAACCCTGGGATCCAATTCCTTTAATCCACTATCGGGATAATCTAAAATTGTAAGACCAGATAAGTTGAGTGTTCTCTTGACTTTCAGCATTTCTTGATACCGAATTTCTCCCATTTCTTCAATACTAAGCCCCAGTTTATGTCTTACCTGTGTGGCCCCACCCTTTGTAAGTGTTAGTAAATGAACTTCATTCCCATCTCTTACTTGTTGATTGATTGCACCAGCGGGTCCAAATGATTCGTCATCTGGATGCGGAAATATATATAATAACTTCATTTTCTTTTTTTAATTAACAACAACCTCCACCACTCGAATCGCTTGTACTACAAACCCCAGTTTCGGGTAAATCTAGTTCCACTTGTTTTGCTGCTTCAAAATCGCCATCTAAATAGGCTACAACTGACCGAACTTGTTCATAGCCAGTTGCCATTAAAAAGGTTGGTGCACGCCCATAGCTTTTGGACCCTACGATATAAAAATCTTTTTCCGGATGCCTTAATTCTGCTTCTCCATGTGGCCTCACGGTTCCGCAACTATGAATATTGGGATCAATAAGCTCTGCCAGGTCAAAAACTGATTCTAATGAAGCGTCCAAATCGACTCTAACTTCCCGTATAAAATCTAAATTGGGGCGAGAGCCCGTATTGCTGATTATTTCTTCAATACCTGATATTATTTTATGTTCATGATTGATTTCACCAGTTACCTGAATACCTTCTTGATTTCTGGATAGTTTTAAAATGTGAAAAGGTGTAAAGATTTCAAGGGCTCTACTTTTGACCAAAGCTTCTATTTTTACCCCCAATGCGCCTCTTGCTTCCAGGCCATCATCTTCTTGACCGCCATAAACCTCCGAAACATCATTTTTACGTAAAATCCAATATATTCTAGTCTGTGGATGCTCTTTCTGAACTTCAGCCAAATCCAAAAGTACGTTTGTAGCGGAATGTCCTCCACCAACAACCAATACATTTTTGTTCTTGTATCGATTAATATCTCGCTTTTTTACATCGGGAATACCGTAATATATATAAGGTTTCATTTCTTGTTCCCCTTCGGCAAAATCCCCACCTGAACCTATTGGATTGGGTTGGTTCCAGGTACCCGAAGCATCAATGATAGCTTTCGATTCATAGTATTTAATGTTGCCGTTTTCGCTCACCTTAATCTCAAATGGTTTGTTTTGTCGACCAGCAGTTTTCATTTTGTCATATCCTTTCCTACCTACAGACAACACCTTTGAATTGACATGTATAAAAGGCTTGATGGATGGTAGATTTGAAAAAGGTAGTAAATAGTCTTCTACCAATTCCTTTCCCGTAGGTAAATGGTCTTTATTCGGTGCGTTCCAATTTGTGTGAGAAAGCAGTTCTTCAGCTACTTTATTTATATCGTACCTCCAGGGGGAGAACACCCGTACATGCTCCCATGATAAAATATTATGACCAATCGAATTTCCAACTTCAAATAAGTGAAATGGTATGTTTCTTTTGGTTAGGTGTGCTGCGGCTGCAAGCCCAACTGGACCCCCACCAATAATTGCAACTGGTAAATTATTGTTTTGCATTTTCTACATTTTTGATTTGCTCCTAAAGACGAGTCAATCAAAAAATGATGCAATACTATTTGTTTTATTCAACCAATTTAGAGTTGGTGAAATTGTACACAACGTTTGGTTAAAGTCAGCAATTTATTGTGTGTGAAGTGCGTTGGCAAAGAACCCTGGACGCTGGCTGTCCGCCTGTGATGGCACCCCAGGATTTGGTACATGTAATGGGAGGGAAGAGGACCGGCCAAAGGGTGGGCATTGACTCACCGCAAATTTGCAGTCAACGCACTGTTCATTTAAACGCCGATCGATTTCCATTGGAAATAGCCACCCCATGATTTACTGTTTTTGTTCTTGTATCAAAATAGCTATCCGGCTACCACAAGTTTACAATAATTACAATAAGACCAAGATGATAATAGCAATTCCAACACTTGGATCAGGCTTGAGAAGTCTGACCCAAATCCAGATAATGACGAAATCCAAAACGGTCATGCCAATTAATTTAAGCAGGAGTTTTATTTACAGACAAATTTACATTTGGAATGAATCTTTTGGTTGAATTGCATACAGCGATAAATGGTATGGGTAGTGGCAGATTGCGTGGGTTTTCACTGTCAAACCGAAATGAAGCACGAGCGGGTTACAACCCTCCCAAAACCTGCACCAAACCTGCCACTACCTATACAAAGCGTTGGTGGTTCGTTTTTTCTATTCTACTGGATACTTTGAAATTCCAGGTTCACTATGTTCAAAAAGTCCTGTTTCGTAGAAATAGTTTGCAATTTTTAAAGCGTCTCCTTTAGACTTTTTTGTGGCTCTCAATTCAAACCATTTTGGCATAAATTCATTTTGTTTTACTAATTCCGTATTTGTTTCCGCAATTGTTTTATTTAAGTCAGTCAAATCGTTTTCGTCTAATACTTTTACTTTAAAAGTACTTTTATAGCTGTTTATGCACAAATTGCCAATCTCTTCCCCAATTAAGTTTTGACAGCTGTTGGTTTTCATAGTATAATGAGCATAAGAAACGATAGTGTTTTGCGTAAGCTCCGAAATAATCTGTGTTATTTCTTCACAAGTTTTGGAAGATTTAAGCTTTAGTGGTATTTCTTTGAATTTGTATTGAGCAGCAGTATGAATTGTGTAGTCATAATTTTGGTCAAGTTGATTAACGGTTGATATGAAATCTTGAATCTGACTGCCGCTGTACATTGTGTCAACGCCAACTAGAATGTAGTTATTCATCAACTCGCCTAAATTGTCTTGTTCGCCATTATAGTATTTAAAGTCTATAAAATAGCAACTGCTTTGCGGTGTTGTGTCGTCATCCTTTTCACAACTTGTGAAAAGTAACGCGAATGTCACAAGTGATAAGATAAAATTTTTCATTGTTTTGTTATATATGTTAATTTATAAAGTATGAGGTAATCGGTTGTAGAACTGTTTTACGTTCCTCCGAAATAGTTTTAGGATTCAAACTTTTAATTACTTCTTCTATTTCTGAAAATAAAATTGGTTTTGTTGTTGTCATCTTCATAATGTTTTATTGTGTTAGCAACAGTTTCCATCTGGAGAACAAGAAGGTTCATCATTCAAGGTTGATAATTGTAGTTTTGGCTTTTCTTCTGGAATTCCGCATTTATCCTTCGCCAAACAATCAGTTTGTTTGGTGGAAAGCAGAAAGTTTGTACCGTCAAAATCCAAATCATATTTTTCAATACTTTGACCCCTGATATTCAACTTCTACCATCAGGCTTTCATCAATTTTTAAAGTCTTTTCCGAAAGTTCGATGATTTTCAATAATTTCCCTGGGTGCAGCCTATGGTCATAATCGCTCGTATTCCAAAGTTGAAAGTTTACCACTTCTTCATTGCGAACAGTTCCTCCACAGTCAATAAAGTGTTTTGTGATTTTACCAACTTCTGTAATGTGAAAGTGATTTGGTACTAATTCTGCGTTTGGTAATTCAAAAGCAATGTTTTGTAATTGCTTCAGTTTGTGTTTTACTTCTGAAATGTGCATACTTATATTTGTTCATTGCGATAATACGATTAATTGATTCAAATTTTTTTAACAACAACCTTGATTTTCGGTTAAGTCTTGATTAAGAAATTCAGTCATTACAGTTTTCATTGCTGTCCAATTTTCTTTATGAATGCAGTAACAAACACTTGTTCCTTCTACATTTCCTTTAATCAAGCCTAAATGTTTTAATTCTTTTAAATGTTGTGAAATGGTCGGTTGCGCCAATCCGATTTCATCAACCAAGTCGCCACAAATGCAGGTGTTTAATTTAAATAAATGTTGAATGATAGCGACCCTTGCCGGATGCCCAAAAGCTTTTGCAAAAAGAGCAATTTCATTTTGTTGTTCGGTGAATATTTCGGTTTTGACTAATCCCATTTCTTTCTTATTAGTTCATTGCAATATTACGATTAAAATTTTTAGAGTCCAAATTATTTTGGTGCGTAGGTAAAAAATGGCTCTTTTGGTTTTTGAGTGGTGGTTTGTGTTTCGGAAAAAACCAAATGAGCATTTACGGATCCGTTTTTTCCAATGAGGTGCAACGCCCATGTATGAGGCGTTTGCTCTCACTTTGTAGACAGCACTAAGAGTGAAGTCTGCCTGTGCATCCAAAGTTTGCAGAAAGCACTGCGTTCTGTAGTTTCGAAACATAACAAAACCAAAATGGGTGGCCTAAATCGAACCGAAATAGCCACTTTGCTTTGTAGGATGTGGATATCCTAATTAATGCATTGAAATTACCCCGCCTTTGGGTTGTATTGAGCTAATTCGCAGGGAGGGTTTAATTGGTATTATTGAAATGAGGGCTATTTCGTTTTGAAACCAAATCATCTTTGAGGAAAAGAAACAGACTGTTAACTCTAGGCCTTATTATTCCTGGCCAACTTATAACCATTGATGCAAGAAATTTACGGCGTTTCGAATACCTTTTGGGGAAATAATGCTTCCGTTGACGAGATGATAATGAATTCATTTTTTAACTTTTAAATAACAGGAGGCAGATGACAATCTTCTAGCCTACCCTTGTTTGGGCCATCATTTCTAATGATGGTTTCTGATTTTATTTCAACAGTCATAAAATTTGTATTTATCACCATTCAATACGTTTTGTGCATAATGAATCACAACGGTTACTGTAAAATACGTTTTTAATGCATTTTAATATTATTTTTTCTGTACCATTTATCAGCATTTTCGAAGAATATTAGTTTTTGCTCGTCAGAGTCGAAATTTTCTTTAATTTGGACAATGTCATTATTTGTAAATGGTATTTTTGCTCTGGTTGAAGGAAGGTCTGTCCCAAAAATTAGGGCATTTGGGTTGATAGTATGAATTTGTCTCATTGCTTCGATGGGGTCAAAGTCAACTCTTCCAAATCCCGTAGCTTTAACTTTCACACCTTTTTCTACCCATTTATAAAGATCCTTTAACCCAACTTTTGATAGTCCTAAGTGGTCAATTGAGAATGTTTCTATTTTTATTAATTGAGAGTTTAAATCTTTTAAATCTTTACTATCTAGATAAAATTCGGTGTGCCACCCAAATTCATTTTTGAGTTTATTAGATAAATACTCTAGATGGTTAATTGATTCTGAACCACCGCGTTTTAAGTTGAACCTTACAGCAGTTATATTTGATTTGCTTAATTGTTCTATTTCTTCATTGGAAATGTCATGTGGGATGTTTGCAACTCCGAAGAAATTTTCACCAAGTTCTTGTAGCGAATTTTTTAAGTAAGTTTGATCAAATGCCTGAAACGATCCAGACACAATAGCACCCCCAATGATTCCTAATTCGTTGATTACCTTTTTATAGTCCTTAGCAGTAAATTCAGGTGGGATATACCCGTTATTTTCCACTATAGGGTAATTGAAATCAATTATATGGAAGTGAGAATCGAAAATTTTCATTTGAGCCTATTATTAATGTTAACGCCAAGCTAAAATCTGTAGGCTTGACGATTGTAAATATCGGTAAAGTATCTTTCTGCATCAACTACAGCAATAGCTTATAAGCCTATAGATTTTTAGAGCCTGTGTGTGCCTTGAATGGTGAATATAGCTCATGAAGTTGAGTGTTCCAAAGGGTGAAAGTCCCGTAAGCGCTGGGGTCGTGCCCGGAAGCTAAGCAAGTGGCAAGGTTGTCAACCGTGAGGTTGGGACTGAAGTAAGCCAGACTGCAGTGTCTGTACTGACGAACAGAAACTACATACCGAGGCTATGAGATCGGATGAGGTAGCACATGATACTGAACCGAGGGGTCGAAATAGTAGATGTAGAAGGCATACACACAAGCCTGCCTGCCGCAGGCCATAGCCGTCAAGCTAAGAGTTTATCTCTCTGATAGTCAGTATTTTGCTTAGGGTATAATATCCCCGTTTGGGG
>RRYO01000013.1:0-15217 GCA_006510565.1 Diophrys appendiculata
CCCCAAAACCCCAAAACCCCAAAACCCCAAAACCCCAAAACCCCAAAACCCCAAAACCCCAAAACCCCTTCTGTTTCTATTTTTAATATTTGACTTATAAATTTAAATGTCAAAAGAGATCAAAATGATTTCAAGGAAAGCTATTATATTCAAAATATTAGCGGTGGTTATGATAATGACCGCTTTGAAAGCTAGCCAAACTCCAGCAGGTAAGTTTACATCATCTAAATTAACAGTTTGGGTAATCGATGCGAATGCGAACACATGTACAGATCCAGAAGGCGCATCATCTTATACATGGAGCCCTACAGCATACACATGCACAGATGGCACAGCTACCAATTGGGATACTATGCTTGCAGTCACTCTCTCTGGAGTGGACACTAAAATAGGAGATGGCTCGGTAATCTCACTTGTATATGAATTAAGGTCCGGCGCTTGCAGCTTTTGGAATGGATCTGAAATCAAAACTGGACTCTACGACTAGACACTTGAAAAATGCACTGAGAATGGGGGTTCAGAAGAACTACTAAAAGCTAATGCTCTGGGACCTATCCAAATAGGCTCAGATAATGTGCTCTCACTCTCGTTCTCCGCAGGCACAGGAACTTGTAAACTAGGATATTAAAATTTAGTCTATGATGCTACAAATTCATAATGTAAAAATTCTGATGACTCAATAACTTACAATTTACAGAAAACTGATTACATTGTAGAGAAATTTGATACTGAATTCCTAGTAGATTTGAATAAATTTATTTGCTTTAGAAAAGATGAATGTATTTCAAGAACTTTAAAAATCTCATCAAATGATTGGACTTAAGCTACTACAGATGGGGAATTAACCACAAGTAAATCTCTTTATGAATGTGTTCTTGAGGTCACAACTCCGATCTCAGAGTTAGCCTGGGGTTATACACTCATTGGGTCAACTGGTAATGCTATGCTTACAGAAACAGATTTAACAGTTTTCTTAGGAGAATCTGGAGGACCTAAATGTTAGAAATCTGGTGATGCAGGAAAAGACTACACTTTTGATATATCAAGAGGAACTTGCTATAAGTCTGATGCTGGTCCTTTTTACACTGTAAATAATTCGTTCTCCTATGATTTAACAAGCGCTGATTCAAAAATCACCGATGATTCCTTAACTGCTATAATTGACTTGAGAATGAATAAATGCTATCACAGTGCAGCTACAAATACTGAATGTACAGTAGAAGCTACAATGACTAATAATATGTTTTCTTACGTATGCACATGTGGAGGCTCTGCATAAACAGCTATTGATTAAGGTGCTACAGGATTACTATTAATAGGACCACCGTTTATCTCAGATAGATGTTCTGATATTCCACCAGGAGTTATGTAATCCCCATTTGAATATTACATTGATGCAACATCCACAAATGAATGCACTGATGCATAAGACTAGGTTACTACATTTGACCCCTCAACAGCCAAATGTGGAACAGAGTTTCTCTATGGAAAAAGATTTTTTATTTAAACATTCGATGACTAAAAGCAATGGTTGGTGGACAATTTCAATATGGTATGTAAGCAATAAGGATATTGCTAGCAATACAAATTATTGGTAAACATGGCTCATTTATCAGATAATGATGACTCTACATTTGGTTACTATTGCGAAGATTTAAAGTATGGTCATATAATACCACTAGAATCTACCAATACTTAGGTAATTGGAACTCCAGTCATTGTTTCTGATCTTTCAATAGATCTAGGTGCGGACCCAATGGCATGCACAGGAACTGCAGTTTCAGGCTCTTTAGACCTCATGACAGGATTATGTGTAGATACTGATGTGATTAAGGCATAAGTAGCAACAGGAGCTGTTGCTTACACTAATTGGGTAGCAGGACTTACAGGAACAAATGATGCCTTTTTGGATCCAATTAACATGAAATGCTATTAAAAAGATGATGGAACTAACCCATGTTACGCTGTTATGAGAGGTAATGATCAAGTTGAATGCATATGCTCTGCTGCTAATCATCTCTATAACTTGTCAGGTCCTAAAATGTCAAAAAATATTATAGTTATCGGAAAATGGCATCTTGAAAATTAACTAAATATGTTTAGTGATTGTGTTGATCTAGATTTATAGAATTATATTGCTCATTATTAAGGGAAAATGTACAAAGTCTTAGATTCCAACACTTAATTCCTTAACATTTATAATGTTTAGGGAACCCCACTAGCATTTGAAGAACTTACTTCTGTAGTATATAAATAGGATAAAGAATACTTAATAGATCTTGTTTAAATGAATTGCAAAAGAAAAAATTAATGCACTAGTTTAAAGCTAACTGTTGATGCTAGCAAATACGATTCCTAAGCTGATCCTATGTTCGATTGGAATGACTCTCCATTTGTTTGTTATGATCCAAGCACTGATTCAAATGTTGCTTTAAATATGGATAATGCTCAAGTTCTCGGAATGTTACATGAAGATTCAGAAACTTATGTTATTAATCTTGACACACTCATATGCATGGAAGGTTCGAATGAAGTTGGAAACTTTAATACCTCGACTTTCAGATGTACTGCACCTAATAAAGTTCTTTAACTCCCACTTATTACTTATACCTTGTCAGGGTGGGATGAATATTTCCAAAGATTTGGAGGACCATGGATGTTAGTTGATCTATTCTCAGATAAATGCTACATTAAAGGAATGACTGAGACATGTGATTTAAGTCACAAAATTCATTCATATCATTGCTCATGCACTTCTCATACATTCAGTGTAGAAAAAGAAAAGAAATGGGAAGATTATGTTAGCTTAAGCCCTCAACAAGATGATATTTTATGCTAAATGGGAGTAAATATAATCTCAGTTGATATTGCAAATAATTAATGCTCAAATGGAAGATAATCTTTAACTTATGATGCCTCAACTGCCTCATGCAATGATGACTATGGTTAATCATATTCCCTTCATAAAATTCCTTATTAAACTATGTCAGCCAGTACCTGGATTGTTGATAAAGTGTAAAATAAATGCTTATATAAGAATGATTGCCCAACAATTAATTGGAATACATCTAATTCCCAATGTGAAATCCCAGATGCTGCAGCTGATCCAGGAGAAGCTGTTTTAGCCGATGGAGGAATTTCTCATATCACTATAACTGACCCTAAGATAGATTTAATGTCCAAACATTGCTTAGATAACTCAGATTCCTTCAAAGGAATATTCTATCCAGAAATAGCAAGTTGTTTAAACGAAGCTGCAAATGAATATTATGTCATTTCTACTGATGATGTAACATTGATTGGCTCAGCTGCTTATATGATCTAAAATGGGTTAGAGGCCATTATAAATCCATTCTCAATGAAATGTGATGTCAAGGGATCAGATGCTTAATGCCCTATGACTTATAAAAAAATCTATGGAGAAATTTATTCTTTCATTTGTGATTGCTCATCCACATCTCTATCAATGAGTAAAGAGTATATGCTTGATTCTTATGAAGCTGGCATGAATAAATATTAAATTTTAGGCTATTAAAGATGGCTAAGAGACAATATCTACTGTAACTCGGAACCAATAATAGACCCTACTGATTCTACACCCAAATGTAAATTATCAGGAGTTGAATATACTCTAGATAGTTAAAACATGGAATGCACCCATGCCTCAGCATAGAATATTGATTTAACAAAAACAGACTACTAAATAGGAAACCACGACAAAGACTATGTAATTGATTTGAACAATATGATTTGTAAAAGAGATACTGGAGGAACTTGCTTCTCATTAGGAAGTCTAACAGTTGATTGGACTTCCAGCACCCCCGACACTTAATTTACATGTACATTCCCTTCAAATGGAAACTCATAACCTGTTTAGCCTGCTTAATCAGAAAGGATTGTGTTAGGATCTATTCCAGATGATTATACTGATGCCTATACAATCAATCTAGAAACATAGAAATGTATTTTAGACTCAGATTCTTCCGAAATTGGAGATTTCAACTTTGAAAATTGGACTTGTTATAATTCTGGTACTTTTGTTGTTTCTCACAGAAGAAATAAAGCCAACTTCACAGGACTTTAATGGGCTTTTGATTATAGTGAATCAGAGACATTGTTTGATACATTCCACAATGAATGTTATAACATTGGAGAAAATGGTCCATGCAGTGCAACTATGGCTTATGATAAGGATGCTTATGGAATGACTGGAGGATTTGTATGGAAATGTGAATGCTAAAGTCCAGGCACTACTAAGATGTACATTGAAGGTAGTCATGATTTCTTAGCTACAAGTAATAATGCCTACTATTTTGAAGAAAATTGTCATAAATTTTCATTAGATATTTATTTAGATGATTCAATATGTGCTAAAGGTAACTTAGATTTCTTCTTAGATGGCTCTACATGCAAATCAGAATTAGGTACCATTTGGATTCCAACTTAAAATTATTAAATCCTTTCATGGACAGGATCAGATTCTACTACTTATTTATTAGATCATCTATCAGGATTATGCTTCAAAGGTGATGATTGTAGACCTTTTAAACTTGCTGGAAATGGCTAAGATTGTATCACTGAATTAGGAGCAATAATTACTCCAACTTCCCCAGAAGAATTTGCCACATAAGGTTATAATGCAATCCCTGGTGATGGATTTGCTATCGATCTATCTGATATGTCCTGCACTAATACAGCTACTGATGACTTAGGAATGTATGATCCGTATTTAGGTCTATGTATTAAAGAGGAAACAGTTTACTCTGCATTTGTTAATTAGGCCACAATCTCGAATGTTGCAAGTATACTCGGAGGTACCCCAAGTATCATATTAGACTACTATCACATGAGATGTTACACTGATGATACTGAAAAAGTGATGATGATTAAAACATAAAAATTCTCAAAGCTTTATGAAGTATTATGTGATGGAAATGCTGTTAATATGTATGAAGCCTACATGCTAACACCTTGGCCTAGCACTCATTTATGCTCCGATCCATTTTATGAGATAGCTGGATCATAATTATATCCCAAAGATCATTTATTAGTAATAGATAAGGCAGCTGACAAATGTAATTTAATTTATCCGATTCCAACTGAATTTGATACAACTACGATGCTACTTGGTGATTCAGCAGTACCAGGCACGATAGATGAATTGGATTATGTAATAGCTGATAATAAATGCGGAGATGTAATGTTAAATTAAGTAGTAGTATTCTTTAAAAAGCCCTCGTCACCTTAATTCTATGTAGATCCATTTAGAGGACTTTGCTAAGATGATACAGAAATTGTTGACTTAACAGATGGAATGTGTAAATTTAATGGAGCAGATATTGCCCATGATGATTCTAATGCATTAGTTGTCACAACTGGGCTTACTGTACCCTCGACAGCATTATTAATAGACTTTATTGATGATACTTGCAAATCAAATGGATCAAGTGTTGGTGATCTCGATTTAAAAAATGCATCATGTTTACATAACTCAGGTGACTAAGATATTTGTCAAGCTCCTAGTGTGTCTTATAATATTCCTACAGGTAAAACAGCAATCGATTTATGTAACTAAGTTTGTGTTGATGAAGATGGATATGCTAGTACTCTTACTGCTGCTACTGTTCCCGGAATGTCTGATGGATTGCTAACAATTTAAGCGATTTAGAATCCTAGATCTAATACAGATTTGCAAGTTTCTAATGCTTCTTACTCGTTTACCTGTTAACTATTTGATAGTTCTAATGGACAAGTAACAGAAACAGTGATAACAGATACTTCGAATTTAATAATTCTAGGAGAAAACTAATTCAACAAAAATGGAGCAACATTAGAACAACCAGAATGGTTTTTGGTATCAATTGATACATCTGATTTAACAAATGCAGGGACACATGAATGCAAACTAATGAATGGAGCTTCATCTCGATATACTCAATACTCTGGGTAAGCCCCAACTTATGATTTAACATTTGATGTTGACACTTTCTCTTGTGGATATTATGCTTTAAGAGGAGGAGAATGGAACTATTTGATTTTACCTAACGGAGATGACTTTGATCTTGTCGTTGATTAAGCCTCTAGAAGATGTTTCTCAACCACAGAAGCTATGCAATTATACGCATTAGATGCATGTGGTAAATCAGACGGGACTTATGTTAAGCTAGGAATGAAATGGGGTGCCCAATTTGACTCAAATAATACTATTAAAAAATATGGAACAATAGGAAGAGGTGAAGATATTTCTTAAACAATCTAATCTGAAAGTCTTACCATTGCTCTTAATGCTGGTACTTGTGCTTATGAATCAATAACTGACGACACCTTCACTGATCTAAGCTACTGCGTTGATTCTAACGGATAATATAATGTTTGCGATTATACTGCAGTATTCTCAGAAGCTGGAAACTTAATCACAGCAAAAGAAATTACTCATGTAATTGATCTTTGTAATAAAGAATGTATAGCATCAGATGATTCTACTTCAGACCTTGTATCATTAAACATGTATGAAGCAGATTGCGATGGATCCAAAGTCCCTAATACTAAATTCATTGAGGTTGGAAGTAATATTTCTCCTTTTGTGAATACAGGTATTACAACCTACTAAACGAATCTCATTAATCTTACAATAGATTTATCAGGAGGAACATGTTCGGATTAAAATTCAGGAGCTTATACTCTTTCAACTGATAATCCAACTTGGAAATGCACTCTTGACTCAGATAATAATGTAAATTATAGTTATGGTTAAACTGATACTTATTGGAGTTTTATGAATACTGAATCATGGGCATTTAATGTTAGAGTTCTAGCTGTCGTTGATACTATTAATGGAGTCTGCTTCGACTTAAATGATAGTGGAGATGAAACAACAACAAATCTAGATTTTGATACCTATTCCACTCTCTTTGGTAAAATAGGTTCCTTTGATTCTACAGATGTATAAACCAAGGTGACTTGTTCTAACACAAACGCAGTTGATGTAAGAGAGATATGGTTCATTGGCCACGACAATATAAATTGCAATATTGACTGTGTGGGAGAATTCCATTCTAACTAAAACTCATGTTGTGTAGCATGCCATGCTGATTGCTCAGAATGTGATAATGACACTGGAGATTGTACTGCTTGTTCTAACGATTAGAAGTTCGTTTGCTAAGGGTCATGTTATGATAAAGATGCAGATACATTTTCAGTTTCTAATTACTTTGCTGCAGATGATGGTAGTGGAAATTGGTCTTGCACATAATGCACATCCCCTTGCAGTGAATGTAAATCAGCCACTAATTGTGTTTAATGTATTGCAGACCATTACTTCAAAGTAGATGCCAATGGAGATGATACATGCTTAACAATTGATGAATGCAATGACACATAAGGTTTCTTCTCTGATTAAAGTGCATCACCACTAACCTGCTCAGAATGTGATAGCAACGCTTGCAATGACTGTAAAGATTCTGCTACTAATTGTGTTACCTGTAACAATTCTGAATTATTATACTCTGTTAATGGGCCAGGAAATACTGATGAACCTATGAGTTGCTTTACTTAGAATGGAGAATAACATTGCCCAGTTGGAATGTATAGGGGAGCAGATGCAGATTCCGACAAATGCTTGTTTTGTACATCCCCATGCGATGATTGTGTAGAAACAAATAAAGATGAATGCGAAACCTGCCTATCTGGATTCCTTTTCAAAGAAGATACTAAAAATTGCTTTACTAATCAAGAATGTATAGATGAAGATGGATATTGGGTAGATTCTTAAAATTCAGACTGTGCAGAATGTACTGAACCTTGTGATACTTGTACTTCTTCAGCTACAGAATGTGATACATGTATTACTGCACATTATAAATATAAAGCCTAGGATAGTGATCAATTCTACAATTGTTGGGAATTTGGTTCCGAATCAACTATATGCCCTGTGAATTATTATAAAGTGGATGGATAGGATGAATGCTAAAAATGTGTGAGTCCATGCTTAAATTGTAACCCAGAAACAACGACAGGCCAAGAATGCATAACATGTATTACTAACTACTTATTCAAAGGAGATTCAAACGAATGCTTTACTGATCAAGAATGTGATGATGAAGTTGGCTTCTTTGAAGATAATACTGATTGCTCTCCATGCTCATCACCATGCAGTGACTGCTAGGATGATGCTGATGACTGTGTTTCTTGTGTAGCAGATCATTCCCTCTATCCAACTACAGCTGATTCTAATGATGGACCATTCTTATGTTATTCCTAAGTAAAGGACGGAGATACAGTTACAGATTATTGCCCTGATAATTATTACTATGATGACTCAGATTCAAATAACCTCATGTGTAAATGGTGCATCTCTCCATGTGTCACATGCTCGGATACTAATGGAAGCGAATGTTTGACTTGTATCGATAATACTTATTTCTAAGAAAGTGCAAACTAATGTTTGACATCATAAGAGTGCTTTGCTCTCACTTCATCTGCTCATTTTGCTAATGATAATGGGAATACTTGTGATGAATGCGATTCAACATGTACAACATGTTCCGGGACTTCAACTGATTGCTAAACATGTGCTGCTAGTACTGAAACAATATATAACTTAGAGTCAGATCTATCAGGAGAAGGAAGATGCTACACAATAAATGGAGATGATGACAAATGCCCTGATGGATACTATCTATTCTCAGATACTGAATGCCGACATTGTGCTTCATAATGCGCTACTTGTGAAGAAGACGACGATGAATTCTGTTTATCGTGTTCAGATTCTGATGAATTTGCTTGTGAAGGACTTTGCTATGATAAGAATATATCTACCTTTGATAAAGAACATTGGTATGCTGCTTCATCTGAAGGATAATATGAATGCGGAGAATGCGCTGATACATGTAAAGCCTGCCAAGCAGCTTCAGATTAATGCACTGATTGCTTTGCTGATACTTATCTTACTTCAAATATGGAATGTCTTACTATTGAACAATGTTCTGATCAAGATGAAGTATATCCATTAATTGATTTAGAAAATGATACAATTTCATGTCCAGATTGCCATTCAACATGCCTCGACTGCGAAGAAAATTCAAGAAATTGTATTAAATGTGCAACTAATCATAGATTATATCATATCATAATTGAAGAAGATGATGAAGAATTGGAGTAAGGAAGATGCCATGACGCTTCATCACAGGATTGTCCAGATCATTACTTCATTGATCCTAACTTCAACAATTAATGTCTCCCTTGCCATTCGTCTTGTGGTACTTGCACTGCAGAAACTCAATATGATTGCGGTGATTGTCTTGATGGATTCTTTAAAATCTCAGTAACCGTTCAAGATGATGGCAATGATGTGACAAAAGAAGTATGTTCTGATCTCTGTCCAGATGGATAGTATGTATCTTGTTCAGGAACTGAAGACTGTGATGATGGATCAGGTAACTAAGAACATTGCACTGATTGTGATACCTCTTGCACTAGATGTCATACCTCAGCAGATAACTGCATAGATTGTACAGGAGAAGACAAACCGAATTATTATTTCTATGATGGATCCAAAGGAACTTGTTTGGATGCCTGTGATACTGATAAATTCAGCTACACAGGATTTTGGTCAGAGTCTGAAGCTGAAGGATTTGGCCCTTGGAACAGACCAGATGTAAATGATGATAATTCTGATATAGTAGATGACAATTGGATTCCGGAATACAATTTGTTAACATTAAGAGAAATCCCAGGCTATAATTTAGATGACTTAGATCTATTCTGTTTAGAATGCCATGATGCTTGTGATGGAGGAGCATGCACAGGACCATTCCCTGAAAATTGCACTGAAGAATGTGACACTCCATAATTTTCTATCCTCCACAATGAGAGCGCCGAATTTATTGGATGCACAGCAATGTGTCCTAAAGGTCAATTCTAGCATGGAACTAATTATGTTTGCACAGATTGCTCGGATAATTGTTTGGAATGCAGTTGGAAAAATAGTGCTGAAGACTGTACTAAATGTGCTCCTGATTACTTTATTGAGGATGGAGCTTGTGTTGAAAACTGTTCTGATGGAAATTTCAAAAATTATATCAATCATGAATGCGAAGAATGTGATTAAAGTTGTTCTAATGACACTGATCCATGCTGTGATACTTGTGTTGAAAAAGATAATAAATGCTTATCATGCGTTTCAGGATAAAATAAGAAATTGAATCCCTTTACAAATACTTGTATTCCTGTTGGTGATGATTGTCCAGCAGGAACTACATAGGCTGATGATCCGACTTTAGGAATGATATGTGAGATCACTGAATCTTCATAATGTGATGGGTATTGTGCTACATGTGTTGCTTCAGATACTGATCATTGCCTTACATGTTAAGATGGATATAAATTAAAAGACACTGAATGTGTTGCTGAGTGTACTGATGGATGGAGAGACAGC
Organism: Diophrys appendiculata; assembly: GCA_006510565.1. NCBI lineage: Eukaryota > Ciliophora > Spirotrichea > Euplotida > Uronychiidae > Diophrys > Diophrys appendiculata. The sequence continues at coordinate 10,436 of RRYO01000013.1, forward strand.
TCTATAAATCCGAATACTGAATGCTAACCTTGTCCTTTTGGTTGCACCTAATGTAATGCTGTTACCTGTTTGGAATGTGATACCGATTTGATATTAGATGGAATTGACCCCATCTTCTTGTGTGTTGATGAGTGTCCTGAAGGAAAATTCTAATAAACAGATGAAAACTCTATTGATAGATGCCTTTTCTGTTCTTTAAATTGCGCTGAATGCTCAGACACTTTCGATAACTGTGATGCCTGTCACGAAAATGATGCTGATCCAGAATTAATAACAAGAGAAGATGGTACTTAATATTCTGCATGCGTTGATGACTCCCTAATATCTCATGCTAAATTCACTGATAACTACGAAACACTTGAAATATGTGCTGATAAAACTAAATTAGGTTTCAATTATAAGTTCCTGAATGATAGATCGCATGGAAATGGTGTTCCTTTATCGTTAGAAGAATAAATAAACATGGTGAGCACTGACTTATAAATAATGATACCTTAATCAAAGAGGGCAGAATTCTAATAAATTTATGATGCTGCTATCGGTGAAGAGAAGACTAATCAAATGCAATAATAGTTAGAGAATAAATACTGGAGTGTCTTTGATGATGATTACTTCTATTAAGTTCTTGAAGAAAGATATAAATTTGATGATGAAGAACTCTAAGACCAGATTGAAGAACTTGATGATGATTTTACAGAATATGAGTTCTTAGAGATAGATATGGTTCAAACAGTTTTACCTTCAAATATTTATGATAAATTTGGATCATATGAATCAGATATACATGAAACTGGAGGGGATCTTTGTATGGAAATATACTTAGGTCCTAATGACATAGAAGTTGGAGATGAATTTAAACTACTACCATAAGCCTTAAAATAAACAGAAGGAATATTCTATGATGCATAAACTACCATTTAGGATATAGATTCTAATGATAAGGATGATCTAGAGCTTTCAATTGAATCATCTGAAGGCGATACAATTAAATAATGTGGAGCAACCTTTATTAGCTACAGTTCAGGAGGATTCCCTTATGGAAGACCAAAAGAATTAGTTTGGAGTGTTACTAAGATAAATGCTATAGGATCAAGTGATAATATTGATTCTGCTGTATAGGCGGTTAATGCATACTTAATTTCAGAAGAAGCTTAAAATGAACCTGAATTTCTAGTAGATAAAGAGATAACAAGCACTTTATCTAATGTTTAAGTTACTCTATCTTTAACAGCAACAGCATTTAAGAGTGAAGAATAAAAAACAGTGGAGAAAACGATTACAGTGGAAGCAGGAGAAGAAACTAAATTATTGGTTCTGAATGATAAAAAATCCTTCAAGGCTAACAGAAATGAGAAAACTTATTCCCCTCCTTTGGACATAGCAATTTCTGGATGTTAACCACCAGAGGACATTGCAGCTTTCCTTGGAGATAATGTTGATCTTGAAGTATAAGCTTATCCACTCGGAGATTGCGATGATAGCGGAGATACAACTGTTGAGCTTGGCTATGATTTAGCAGAAAAAGCATTCTTTATTTCCCCTGATGATGGCTTTGAACCAGGCTCAGAAATCTGTGTAAGAATTACAGCAACAGCTGCTGATGGAGCTAGTCCAGCTATAGTCACCTCAACTGATGATTGGATGGTTTAAATCGAAGGACTTCAACCTATGGTTGTATTAAAGGATGAATAAATTACTATAAGACCTCAAGATGAACTTAAAGCTACATTTTCTATTGTCATGGATTCTGACGCTACAGCTGAATGCTAAGTAGAATGTAAGACTACAGTAGGTTCCTGCACAAAACTAGTGAATAATGTTCCTTAAAATTTCTCTTACACTATGGGAAGAACTTCTACTGATGTAAATTCAATAAAATATAAAACTGAAAGGGAATTAATTTTTGCAGGAAATACATTCCCTGGAAATAAATAATTTACTTACACAGTTAAATGTATGATAAGAATTGGAAATAATTTCGAATAAGAGGCAAAGACTGATTCACTAAAAATTATTACTTTAGACCCTAATGCTGAAGAACCAATTAAAGCTAAATTATTCCTTGTTGGCTTTACAGGTAGCAATATTAATTAAATTAAAGTTGGAGATAGAATTGTTTCCTAATTAGTATTGGAAAATATAGAGCCATCATAAATAATATAAGATTAAATTTAAGTTACTCTAAGATAAAAGAAATCTAATTCAAATAATTGGGTAGATTAAAAACTCTAAGATGGTACTAATTATTTCAGAAAAGGATATAGCCTTATTATCGATAAGATTCCTGATGAAACAGAATTTTAACTAACAATTTCACTGTAAGGTCAAGGTGGAAGGGTTGGAACATTCCCATTATAGTTTGGAACTGCTTCAGGAATAAAAGGATCATTAATCCTAGAATCCAATGAAACTAATACTCTGGATGATATAAAAATAGATTTAAGTTAAATTAAATCTGATGATTCCAATGAATCTTTCACATTTAAACTATTTTATTAAAAGAGCGATGGAGTGATGAAATTCTTAACTGATGAATTTAAAAACACTGAAATAGAAGTTGTAATTCCGGAAGAAGGCGATATTGGAGACAAGAATTTAGACTTGGTTTGTAAAGCTATTAGAAAAGATGGAAGACAAAAATTAATTAAAAGCAGAATAAAAGTAACTAAATCAGAAATTTCAACAACTGATGGATTAGCAATGTTAGGAGCACTAGGTTCTGTAACTAAATCTCAAAAAGCAGCAGTACTAAACTCTTTCAAAGATTAGAGCTTATCTGAAACTGATACTCAATCTGTTTTACAATCAATTTTAGAGGATTTAGACGATGAAGAGGATATTGATTACGCAATGGACACTTTAGATGCAGTCTCCTAGATAGGAAAATAGACATCAAATTAAATTTCTGATTAAATTTCTGTTTTAGAAAATTTGGTGACAAAGAGAGTTAATGATTAAGGAAATAAAGTTGTTTAATCTATAGATAAAGAACAAGGCAAAAAGGCTCTTAAAGTAGCTAATTAACTATATTAGAATGCTGGAAAGACAGTAGAATCAAATGGAGATACTAAGCATACTGAAGACGAATTAAAAAATGCATAAAAGCTTAAAGCTAAAATTGCGAAAGCAGTATTAGAGACAGCTGAATCGATGGCTGCTACCTTTGCAGAAGGTGAATCAGTACAATTAGGAGGAACTACAGTAAGTAAACCAACTCAAGCAGAGAAAACTGCTGGATATTAATAAGCTATTGGTGTAGAAAGCACTGGAAGAAGACTAAATACTAAAGGGTCTGTGAATCTCCCACCTAATTTCAATAATGATGAAGGATTTGTTTTAGTTGTTTAGTATGAAGATGAACTAGCAGGTGATGAATAATCAATAACCAATAACCTCTCAATTAATATGTCCGTATTATCTCCTAATGCTGATGGAGAATTCGAGACAACAATAATAGATCAATTTAAGGATAAACCTATTGAATTAATATTAACTGCAACAAACACAGAATCTGAATATTTTAAGAAAGCAAAATATTTCTGTGGTGAAACTCCTGAAGGAAGGAACAGACTAGATTCTGAAGGAAATCCTATTGAGAATAAGGGAGATGATAAAGCAGCAGCATCTGAGAGAAGACTAGCAGAAGGCCACGATCATGATGAAGATGTAGAAACAGAGACCGAAAAAGAGAAGGAGTATGAATATGAAATATGCGCTAAATATTATGATGAAGCAACTGAAACATGGAAGATGGATGGAATTAAAATGAAAATTCCAGATGACTTAGATAAGGACTTTGAGGAAAGAGATCTTAAATCAATTTCAGAAATTAAATTCGAAATTACTCACACTACTATATTCAGAGTTTTCACAGATTAATTTGAACTAGATTCATAAGGTGGATCAATTGAAATGCTTTATTAAGGATTCTTACTTTATATTATGATCTTGATTGATATATGGCTGATTGTAGGAATCATTGTTGGCAGAAATCTCGATAAGCAAAAACAAGTTTCAATTCAACCATCAAGTAAGAAAGGAGATGATATTTATGTATCAATGAAGAAACAAACAGTCGATGATCCAATTGAACCTGAAGCAGAGGTAACTAACACAGGATAATCAGTTGTTGAAGTTAAGAAATCTGGTGGAGGGTCTATTCCTTATTGCGGGGCTTTTAAAATCTATCATAGATGCATTAACGTATTCCCATCATCTTGGCATGAAGTGAGCCGTCCATTGAGAGTTCTCTCATTCTGTGTACAATTAATGGTATTCCTAGCAAGTACTGGAGGATTCCTAGATATAATGCCAGCTAGTGCTGAAAGAAGACCTGTAATAATGGCTCTTGCAGCATCATTAGTTATAGCTCATATTGCCAATTTTGTAATAAACTTTGCATTGAAGTTTGTTACTAAAAAGTAATCAAAACCTCTATTCATAGTCATAATTATAGTCCTGATATTTATACACATTGCATTACATGTAGTCAGTGTTCATATACTGCTTAAAATTAACCTTGAACAATACTTGTAATGGACTTTTGCTTTCTTTGGAGGGCTTTTTATTGATTTGATTCTTTGGGAACTTGGAGTTACTGCTTTCTAAGTTGTGTAAATTAAAAAATTGAAGAATGGTTAAAAATCTGGATGCGATCCTTGTGTCTCTGTCGCTCTTAAAAGAGCTTTTGGTGCTAATTGATTTAAGTTTATTTAATATTCTAAATTCTAGGGGTTTTGGGGTTTTGGGGTTTTGGGGTTTTGGGGTTTTGGGGTTTTGGGG
>RRYO01000014.1:0-14942 GCA_006510565.1 Diophrys appendiculata
TCCTACGCCCTTTTTCTTACACATATCCCCATAAAAAGGGCTCTGAGTGACGTTTTAGTAGGTTTTTATTGTTTTTTAAAATCGAGTTCAGGTTATAGAATCTCTCTTTATCAAACCCAGGCAGAGGTCATTATTTTTTTGATTCATAGATAAAACCACTTACCTTCGCCTCTTTCAATATTTATAAACGTATTATATACGTTTAACTTAAAGACATAACCCATAAACATGATCGCATCTATATCTAAAAAATACGAACAAACCTTTGGTTGCCCACCTGAAGTACGGGTTCAGGCTCCAGGCAGGATCAATATCATTGGGGAACATACAGATTACAACCTGGGATTTGTCCTTCCTGCAGCCATCAATAAATATACTTTTTTTGCCATTGGAAAAAACTACTCCAATACAACTAAAATGCTGTCTGAAGACTATGGGGAACTATCTGAGATTCCGGTCAGCCCAAATGACGTAACTTCATCTGGTTGGATGAAATATATGGAATCTATCCTCATTGGATTGAAAGAGGAAGGGTTCGAAATAAACGGTTTTAACCTGGTATTTGGTGGCAACATACCCATAGGAGCTGGTCTCTCCTCCTCTGCTGCCCTAACATGCGGCCTGTTGTACGCTTTGAGTGAATTGTACCAGCTGGATATAAGCAAGGAGAAAATAGCTAAATTGGCACAAGCAAGCGAGCACCGCGTAGGGTTGAACTGTGGACTGATGGACCAGTATGCCGTTACTTTCAGCAAGAAAGACCATTGCCTGTTTCTCGATTGCCGAAATCTTGAATACCAATATTTTCCTGCTGTATTGGATGGCTATACCATCGTACTGCTGGACACCTGTGTAGCCCATGAGCTAACCGACTCAGAGTACAACAACCGGCGGGAAGATGTGGAAAGCGTGGTGAAAATTGTTCAACAGAAGTACCCCGAAGTACAATCACCTAGAGACCTCACCACTAAAATGCTGGTAGCGGTAGCAGGAAAAATAGACAGCACGAAAATCAAAAGGGCTGAATTTGTGATCAACGAAAACGCTCGTGTGGAAAACACCTGTGAAGTACTAAAAGCCCATGACCTTGTGAGCATGGGCAAAAACATGAATGCTTCGCACCATGGTTTGAGCACCAACTATCAGGTAAGCTGTGAAGAACTGGATTTTCTGGCAGGTTTTGCCCACAAGGATGGAAATGTATTGGGCGCGCGCATGATGGGCGGTGGCTTTGGTGGCTGCACCATCAACATCGTAAAGAAGGGCTATGAGGATGAGTTTATTTCAAAAGCCAGTGAAGCCTACAAAACCGCCACCGGCATTGACCTCAAAGCCTATCAAGTGGATTTGGGTGAGGGGGTGAGGAGGGTGTGAAAAAGTTTAATCAACGCCAGTTCGAGATTTATAATTACTTGAATCGGATAACCTTGAAAGGAATAGAGATGAATACTTTTGCCATTTTCGATTCAATAAATATGGAACCCTTGGGAAAATCCGTTGGCAATTAATAAAGTGTAGGTTCAAAATATCTAACACTTTTAACAATTCTTTATTTTTGAATCTACTATAATAATAGTCATTGTAGAATTTAAGAATGTTCGAATAAGTCATCCTTGAAATATATTTAAACTCTGAAATCCCTGCCCAATGAAGTAAGAAAGGCTCAGTAATTGTTTTGTCTTTGATCTCCTTCAATGAAATAAATTCATTTTCATACTTGGGCCACTTCATAAAAACCGTTTTGCCCACGCTCACCTTTCCCTTTCTTTCATATTTTACCAATATATAGTTTAAAAGTGCCTGATCACGCGCTCTTGGTATAATATCGGGATATTTTTTAGTCATCCTACCATTTGATATTTCGAAGAAATTCTCAAATTCTTCTTGATGCAATATGCCGTTGGTAGCTATCAATTGCCCTGAATTAAAAGCGTACCCTAAATGATCATAGCTAGGATCAAGTGCTTTCATCTTCCCATAGTCAAAATAGTAGCGGGTAAATTTATCAGATTCAAACTGTTCTTGACTGAGGTACTCAACATTTATTACAAAGTCTTCAGAGTGCCCCTCTAGCTTATCTAAAACAGGACCAACAAAAACTATATCAGGATCCAAAAAAAGACACCTCTCCTTTTTTTGTTGAAATAATGGGGCTAGAAAACTATAGCCGTCTTGATTAAACGATGTGCTATTTTCAAAAACGGCAACTTGCCACTTGCGTTCCAAATCTTTGGTCGAGAAGTTCCCATTGTACTCATCTTTTAATAAATAGATGGGTATATTCGGATACCAATATCTAATAGAGGCAATACATATTTTTGCCAAATTGACGTCATGCTTCCAACATGCTACATATATTTTTTCTACGTTCATTTTTGATTGCTACCCAAGTAAGTCTTGGATACAGTCATGTAAAAAAGCCAAAAAATTAATTCATTGACAATCAAAAAACAGAACTTCATCTAGATCTGAAGAGGTTACCACGCCATCACCCTGTGCAGTAATGCAATACCTTTCCCTCCAAAACCTATTTGCCAATACACTTATATTTTTGCATTTTTTATTACACCTGAATCAGCTTGCTGGGATAGCAAATCAACGCCTTACCTTTCACTAGTTACTGCAATGAATTTGTTTAAAAGGTGAAATGCTACCAAATGCAGCTTTGATCTTCCATAGGGATAAATAGAGAAAGTACGAGTACTTTTTTCTATACCGTCCTTACGCCACTCAATTAATGACAGACATAACTTGTTGCCCAATCAAATGTAGTACATTCAATTGGCAATTATCAATCAACAGCCTTTGCCTCTTTTAGCCTATTGAACAAATCCTGAAGCAATTTTTTTTTGGTTAACTCTAACTTTTCTTCATTTACCTTCGGGGATAGAAATTCCAAACCCACAGAACCATTCGATGCATTTAGCTCATCTTCCAACCCCCCAAACCTTATATCTTCTTGATGCCTTGAATGAACAAAATAGACCGGTGTACCAAAAGCCCTGCATGGCAGGGTACAGTGCAGCCTACTCGTTATTACCATTTCAGCTTTTCGATATACATCTAGCAATTCCTGGGCAGCTTTGAGTTTGTAGTCCAAATCTTCTTCGTATTTATCAGGAATTTCATGGGTCAATTGTTGATAATCCTTTAATTTATTAGTTTCAACAAATTTTTTGGGTAAGTTGGGAATCCATGAGATTTTATTCACATCCGTAACATAACAGCCTCGTCTATTGCCTTTGAATTGATCAAACACCAGCGTCAGACACTTGGATAGATACGATTCTATTCCATGTTTTCTTAGCATATTCATAGTAAAAGTATCCCTACACCCGATTGGTTCATGCTTTTTAAAATACCACCGATTTCTGTAAACCAATGACTCGTTTTTGATGTGAAAACTAATGAAAATAGGGTTGATCCTTTTAGATGGAGGAAATTGTTTAGAATCATGTACGAACCAACCTCCCATTATTAAATTGACCGGTCTTCCAGAGTAATCTGCCAACTTTTCTCGATCTAAAAGTGAGTATTTTTTAATACCTCCTTTTTTCAGAGCCTCTATTTGAGCCAGCGTCTGAATATCATCTCCCAAATTGTTTGTGGAAGCATACAAGACGGCAATATCCTGTATATTCTTAGCCCTATTTTTCCACAATAGGCCTTTAAAAAATCCAATTGTGTAAAAACATGCTATTTTAATGAAATAAATAATTGGTCTTATCTTTTTTTGTACTCAGGCTACAAGAATTTCAATGAAAATTGTACCCTGATAAGAAACAGAAAAATTATTGCCTTTTTGGAAAAAGGACACTCAAGCCATTTGACCTGCTCGTTGCAAACGTAAAAATATCGAACATGTCTTTGCGGTCATATATGGCATTTCTCACTCCGGGCCAGCAAATAGCATCATGAAGTACCAAGCACCCCTTATCGCTAAGCCTATTGCGATAGATTTCAAGTTCTTGCAATGTAGGTTCGTACGCATGGGATGCATCAATAAAGATGACATCAGCCTCAGGGGGCAACTCTTCGAGCACCCATTGGTCCGTTGACCGCCCCTGTATGACAGACTTCAGACACTTATCCAGCTGCCTTTCTTCAAGATTTCTTTTCATGATATCTAAAAAACCTGAGTTGGGATCTACGCATCTCAGATTTCCACCTAACTCTTCTGAAATTAAAGCCTGGGCCAAATGAGCAGTTGTATATCCCACAAAACAACCAATTTCCCATACCTCACGTGCCTTTAGAGCCTTCACCAGTTTTCCCAGAAAGACTGAAACTTCTTTTTCCGAACTCCAACTCTGCTTAAGCCCCTCTTTTGGAATGAATTCATCAGCGATGAAATTAGTAAATCCATTATATATTGATGTCTCAGCATAAATCCTTTTCTTGAATTCGAAAAATTCAAGAGTTGCCTTTACATCTTCTACTTTTATACTTTTGAGCAAGTAGTCGTTGATGTTCTTTCTAAAGAGGGCTGTTATGATCAGGTTACACCGGAATTTAATAGCGTTAACTAAATGACTAAAGGTGAACATAAGTTTAATTTAATTTTATTGAAATCTGGTTGTTTTCTGACACTCTGAACTGGGCTTTCATAATCAGTCACTTAATTTGGTTCGAATCAAAACGAATCAAACCACTGCACCCTTAATTACCAGCACGTTATAAGAAGAACGATATTTCATAAGTTCAAGCATTTAAAGTTTTAAACCATTTAACAAATTGCATTTTTTTTCTACCCAATAAATATGGTATTCTTGGTTGGATTCTCCTAAGGTTGACATAATGCAGTTTCAACTGGTCTATGATTCGATGACACTTCCCAAACCTGACCCTGGAATAATAAAAGTCATTGTAATACCTCAAAACATTCGAATACGTCATACGGGAGATATATTTGAATTCACATATCCCCGCCCAGTGCATGATATAGGCGCTTGCAACCGCTTTGTCATTTATATCATCAGTTGATACCGCTTCCTTTTCATATTTAGGCCATACCATAAATTTTCGTTTACCAATTGTGGCCTTTTTCATCTGTTCTTTTTTGTGCAAGATATAGATGAGCAAACTCTGGTCGTCAAGTGTGAAAATTTCCGGGTATTTATTAACAATCGTACCTGAACCATATTCTACCAGCCCGTTTAAGTCGTCCAATTGAAGTTTTCCTTCGGTAAAAACAATCTGGCCGGCATTAAAAGTATAACCTTGAAATTTGTAAGCCGGATCAAACTCTTTTAACTTATGATAATTGAAATTATAGTTGGTGAAATTTTCAGTATTTAAAACACCCTCCTCCTTATACTCAACGTTTATAACAAAATCTTCTGTACTTTCATTTAACAAATCCAGTACATAACCCACAAAAACAATGTCCGCATCTATTACCAGGCACTTGTCTTCCCCTGGTGTTAACATAGGGGCCAGTACTGTCCAAATCCCATGGGTAAATGGTGTCTGGTTGTTAAAAACCTTAACATCCCAATACTTTTCCAAGGTTGACGTATCGAACTTTCCATTCTTTTCATCCTTTATCAAATAAATTGGAATTTCAGGATACCAATGTCTTATGGATGCCACACAAATCCTTGCCAGGCTCACATCGCCTCTCCAGCAAGGAATATAAACCTTCTTAATGTCCAGCGTTCTTGTTGTGTTGTCTGAAGCAGTCAACTTTAATTAGCAATTGAGTTTAAACGGCAATTTACACATCTTCTAAAACTGATGATTTTTATTATATGGAAGCACCCACCTCTTACAAACATAGTATTTTCCGATACGCATCAGCAAACGTTTTACAGACCATCCAATTTCCATTTGACCATGGTGGCAGTTTTTGCTAACCTGGGAAAAAAAGATACAAGGATAACTCTTGCTTTATGTTTAAATGAAAGTGGCGAAGTAACCATATCAAATAAGCTGAAATTGGATTTCAATAAGCTGTAGTAAGACTTAATATAGACAAAGTTGTCATTTGACTTGATGTTTAACCTACCCTGATGGTTTTCAAAGGCTTCAATTAATTTCAATAACCTGTTTGCTCTGAAGTTTAGGGCTTTTTTTGAATAGTTGAGTACCCCACCATAAGTTTGGTTTGAATGCTGCCGATATAGGTAGCAGGGCTTTTTAATGTGGAGAATGTTTTTGGCATTGAGCTTTATAATCAGCGAAAACCACACATCTTCAAAAGGCAGTTCTGTAGGTATGGGAAACACTTTATCGGCTATTTCCCTTTTCATCGACCATGACCAACGTGGTATGGCAACAATGTTTTCCAAAACGTATTTATATTCTTTCGTCAATATTTCCGGGTTGACATTGTACCTTCCAATTCTTTTCAGGTCCTCTTTTATTACAAAGGCATCATGACAATGGGCGTCATAATCACCTAGTTCAGCAAGGTGGTCAAAAAAAACCCCCTTCAATATATCATCGGCATCTATAAACTTGATAAGCCCGCCTGTCGATTTAGAATATCCATAGTTCAAAGCCTCTACTTTACCATTTCCAGTATTTAGGAAGTACTTTAATCTATCGGTTCTAGCTTGGTTTTGTTCGATAAGGATTCTCGTGCCATCTGTTGAATGATCATCTATGATTATTAATTCCCAATCTATTTCTTCATCAAGCTGAAGAAATGGACTTATGGCTTCATTCAAATAGTCTGCCCCGTTTTTTACAGGGATCACAAAAGATATCATTTAAATAAAGTTTTGATCATAAGAATACGAAATAAATACAATATAATGGCCAATCTGTCTGGATCAAGCACTATATTCCTGAGTAAACCCAAATACTTCAATCCATTGTCCCAATACAATATGGCCGTGTGAAGCTTTAATTTGAAATGGATCAGATATTTCTTTTCAATTTGATTGTTTATGGCCCAATCGATTATAGATTGATACTGTAGATAAAGTGACTTATATTCATCAGAATTATTAATGAACCTATTCCCCTTATGTACCCCCCTTATGGCTATGGGGGTATTAATTTCCCCTGGTACTAATTTTAAGTAGTAGGCAATTCGCCAAAAAAAATCAACATCCTGATGAAGTCTGAGGCCTTCATTAAAAAATAACTTATACTTTTTCAATGCACTTAACTTCAGCGAGAGGGTGTTTAGATGGAGGTGGCCCTCAGAATGGCCTTCGTATCTTATTAAACACTCAAACAATTTATCAGGCTTAACGAATTTTGAAAGGGTAGTAATGTCCTTTTGGTTGTTCTTTTCCCTTCTTTGTTGCCATGCATTTTCCCCTTCAGCGTCCTCAAATCTAATACCCAAAGCCCCATATACACCATCAATCCCATGGTCCGATTTCCATACCTCTTTTTCTTTGTCAAACCTGTTGGGCAAAAAATAATCGTCTGCATCCAAAAAAGACAGGTACGGTCCCTTTGCCCTTTCAATGCCCAAATTTCTGGAAGCGCCTGCTCCCTTATTTGCACCATCGGGATGCCTGAAAAGAAGAACCTTATCATGTGTTGAAGTCAATCTTTCACAATCTGCCAGGGAACTATCCTGCGATCCATCTTCAACAAGCAACACTTCCCTTACTTCCGGATGCTGTAAGGCTGAATCTACAGCCCTTTCCACAAAGGTCCCGGCGTTGTAAACAGGTATAATTACAGAATACAAAAGGCTTTAATTTGTAAGGGAATGAAAAAAATCCAGGTATTTCCCGGCCGTCTTTTGTACTGACAACTCTTTTTGTGCATATTCAAAATTGCTATGTCCATGTCCTTGCTTCGCCAGTAATACCCCATAATCCAAAGCTTTTGTTAAACTTTCAGGATCTTTAGGGTCAAAGACAGGGTTGCCAGTCTGCTGAAGCACCTCTCCTATATTTCCTGCTGCAGTTCCTACTACTACTTTGGAATATGCAAAGGCTTGTGTGATAATACCAGAATTTAAAGACCATAACCTTGGTACTAACACCATCAAACTATTGGCATATAAACGGGCTGCCTGATCATTTGAAATATACCGGTTACCCATCCTAATATTGGATTGTTGTTTTTGTAAAAAAAATTTGATTTCGTAACCAACCCACTTAAGAGGATATTTCTTTCTACCATCTTCGAACCGGCTCCAGCCTGGCACTACCATTGTCACCCCCTTGGCGCGCAAAAAATTGTTCGCTACCTTCAATAATGACCTTTCTTCTTCGTTTCTGACCCTCCCAAAAACCAACACATAAGGGTGTTCGCTTGACGACTGTTTATTGCAATCATTTAATTTCAGATCTGTGTTATAAACATGATGTGCTATTACCCTGTTGGCCGCAGATTTATTATAGTAGTCGGATTGTCTAAAATCCACTTCGGAGTATTTGCCCAAATGCACTACCCCATCTGCAAAAGAATAAACCAACCTGTATAGCTGGTGATTATGTTGCCCCCCATTGTGCGGAAACTTATTGTGTCTTGTGATAACAATTTTGGCCCTATCCTTCCAATTCGATAAAGTGTCATTCAACCTATCAATATTAACAGGCTCATTGGCATAAAAAAGAAATTCTGGCCAGTGGATGTGGACTATGTCATAGTCTCCGTTTAACGACCAAAAGTCTTCTAAGCTCCAGACTACATCCGCACCTTCGCCAGCAAGCCCATCGTGGAGCTCCTTCACAAACATGTTTTGAATACTTCCGGTCTTGTATGCGATAAGTATCTTCATAAAATTAATCGAAGGGCGGCACCCCTAACCAAAGATGAACTTACCTGAAATTTCGCCATTCCTCCAATGGGTCACCAAGCCAAGCCCTAAAAGCTTCTACATCCGGCTGTAGTTTTTCAGTAAGCTTTTCTTTCAATGAGCCTTCAATTTGAACTTCTGGCTGCTTTTGTGAAAAAATATATCTGGCCATGTCGGTGAGATGCAAAGGGTTATACCTAATCAGAGCTCTTATTTGAGAGTGTTGGGTGAGAATTTTGTACAGCTTCCCTTTATAAGGCCTGCTGGCTGTAGTATTTTTTTTTCTTACAAATTCACTTGATGAAAAATCGGGATCAACTTCTAAAAAGCCAAAAAGCCGCTTTAAATAAGCATTGCTCCTTTTTTCAAATCTCTCAAGGGGAACAACAAATATGTTTTCACGGTTAAAATACTTCAAATATTGACGTATTTGCATGTGGTACATACTTGGCACAACATAATTGTTGTTTAAATCCTTGAATATGCCATCTATCCCCCGATCTTCCCTTCCGCTAAGGTAATTGTGTTTTAAATGTGAAATTATCCTATCTAAGGGATCTTTGACCAGGTAAATAATTTTCACATCTGGTAAAACTTCGTTGATCCGTTCCGGAACATCTGAAAAAACAGGGTACTTCGTATAACTTGTAGATGCTTCCCCTTTGATTAAACCATTTTCAGGAAAACGACTAATGTACCAATCAATTCCCCTGTCAAAATTCTCATCGGTAAAAAAATTTGGCTCCTTTACCAAGGACATTGAAATCTCTGGATGTTGATCCAGGTAATGTGCCAAACTTGTAGTGCCACATTTCATCGACCCGACTATTAAAAACTGGGGTAAATTCAGGTTTTCCATCGTCTATTGCTCAACAGTTATACTACAATTTATTTTTAATTATTGCATGTAATCGATCCTACCATATAGCTAAGGCTATTTTCAAAACACCTTACTTTTTAACTTATATAGTATTAGTTTGAGTAAACTACGGACGTCAAATGATTTATTAAAAAGTTCTAAGTTAGATTCACTATCCAAAATAGTCTTTTTGAGTAAATACGCAAATTTAGTCTCAATTGCCTTTGCCCCTTCTTTATCCAAATTCTGGTCGCTCTCCAACATAATATTTTTATAAATAAAAACCAGCGTTGCAAACTGTTCGAGGGCGGTTACTGAACTAGAAACCCCACCAGAATGCTTCCTATAAACACTCATTTTGCCATCAAGGCAATCCATAGTACCAAATTTTGATAGTAGAAAATATAACGATATATCTCCATTTTTGATAGTCAAAAACCATTTCGGGAACGATTCTAAGATTCCATTTCTAAAAACAACGCTTGCTGTCGGAATAAACCATGCCTTGAATAAATCTTCAGTTCTATACTTTACCTTCTTAGATACTTTTGATAATTCTTTTCCTTTGATTTCCTCGCCAGTTTCATTTATCACTTTGGCTTTATGAAAACACAACACAGTTTCAGGCTGTTGCTCCAAATAATCAACTTGTTTTTGTAGTTTCAAGTCATCAATCCAATAATCATCCCCCTCACAAATTGCTACATACTTTCCTTTTGCAGCAGGATAAAGAAATGACGGGAAAGGTTTCTTACCCTTTGAGTACTGATTTTCGGTTTGATAAAACGCAACAAAAAGCGCAGGGTACATCTTTTCGTACTTCCTGACTATACTGGCCGTTTTGTCAGTTGATGCATCGTCGTTAATGATAAGTTCAACCCTGAAATTAGTGCGTTGTTGTAAAAACCCCTTGATGGTTTCCTCGATGAATTTTTCATGGTTGTAAGTAGCCGTAAGCACGCTTACCATGATGGGGTCTTCTTCTTTCCAGCTTTGTGATGTAATGGGTATTATCTCCTTTTGTACTTCCTGCATACAACAAATAAGGTTATTTAGACATTTCGGTCAATCATTAAATGGATATTAATCCTACTTCGTTATATTTGAGAACAGCGTAAAACCTGACAGGTTTAATGACCAGAAAAGCCTAACCTACGCCAGTTAAGAGATAGAAACCTGTCAGGTTTCAACCCTCGTGCCTCAACTTGACAAAGTAGGATTAAACTTTCCACAACTCGTTCTTTTTTACAACCTTGCACGGGTTCCCAAAAGCAATACTATAATCTGGTACATCCTTGGTCACCACACTTCCCACCCCAATTAGAGTATTTTCCCCAATAGACACATTGTCTTTTATAACCGTACCTGAGCCAATTACACACCCCTTTCCAATATTGACTTTACCAGAAATTACCACTCCGGGATTTATGTCTGTAAAGTCCCCAATTACATTGTGGTGGCCAATAAGTGCCCCGCGTTTGACAAAAACACCAAACCCAATCGTACTTTGGCTACTAACAACAGCATGTGGTTCGATCAATACCCCTTTTTGTATCTGAGATGAAGCAGCAACATGGGCTGAAGTATGTATAATTGTCAGATATCTGTCCGGGGCAATACCCACATTTTCTTTAAAATATTCAAAAATTGAGTATTTGTTTTTAGGGCCAGCCGCCCCAAAAAACACTTGCTCACCCTGCTTGGGAATACTACCAACAGGCATCACTTCATATCTGATGTCACCAACTGGTGTGTAGGGTACTATTTCTGCTTGGATGTTAGGGTATACCCTTAAGCTTATATCCCCAAAGGTCTCCACCAACTGATCGAATATAATTGTTAAAGAATCCCTGGAAACACCCAGGATGTTTACTTTATCCATTTGCTTTCCTATTATAAAAGCCCAACGCACCCAGGTCTTTTGAGGGGAAGTATCCCCTTCCCGAAATATTGATCAACTCATGGACCCTCTTGAGCAATTCAAGATTGGTGCAGGGCCTAGATCTCTTCTCATCCCACCAAATGTTATCCTCTATTCCTACACGCACACCATACCCCATGGCTATTGCCAATGAATTTATGGGCAGTTGGTCTTTGGACAAGCCAGCCAGGCTTATAAAATGATCTTGCGGTATTCCATCAAGCGCAGCACCCACATGGCTCAAATTTGCCTGGAACCCGGCAATGTTTCCAAACAGTAAATTCCAGTAAAAGGGGCCTTCAACAATGGATTTACCAATGAGGTATTTGCCATAATTGATCATCCCCAAATCAAAACACTCCAATTCCGGCACCACTCCGTACTCCTTCATTTTGGTAGCGAGTTTAACAATGATATCTGGGGAATTTACAGAAGCCGATCGAAGAAAATTTAGGGACGACAAAGTGAGGGAGCACATATCAGGCTCTAGCTCAATAACTTCAGACCGCTTTTCAAATTCAGGGAAATTTCGACCTGATGTACTTCCGCAAACAATCAGGTCGGGGCAATACTTTCGAACCCCTTCAAAAATCTCCTGGTACACACTTTTTTTATAAGTAGGTACTCCATCGTCTTCCCGCGCATGGAGGTGGGCTATGGTGATGCCTGTTTCATACGCTTCATGGGTTTGTTCTATAATTTCCTGAGGCGATACGGGCACATAAGGTGTCATTTCCCTGGTAGGTACCATACCCGTTGGGCAAAAGTTAATAATCGTTCTATTGGAATTCTCCATACTTAAATTTTAATGCCAAACCTTAATTCGATGGTATAACGTGAAGCTTTTTGGACAAGCTCTTTTTAATGACCTCAACAATTGAGTGTTGTTCATTTTGTTTCAATTGATGGTACAGGGGCAAACACAAAATACGTGAGGATATATCTTCGGTAATCGGCATTGGCTTATACACCACATAATCCAACATATTCAAACCAGGATAAAAATACCTGCGTGTAAAAATATTTTTTAAAACCAGGGCTTCCCTGATCTCCAAAAGTATCTCCGGGCTTTTCAATAAAATAGGATAATAAGCATAGTTCATTTGCCCAAATCCTGAATTTTCTTGTTTCTTACCATCCACTTTCTCAAGGAGTACATCATAATAAGTAGCCTGTTCCTTTCTTCTGGTCAAAATATCATCAACATATTTCATATTCACAAGTCCCATTGCCGCATGGAATTCTGAATTTTTGCCATTGATGCCAATTCCATTAAACTTTTCTTCCCCATCATGGCCAAAATTCCTCATGTACTTCAACCTTTCAAATACTTCGGGATCTTTTGTATATACCGCCCCACCTTCTACCGTGTGAAAGAGCTTAGTGGCATGAAAACTTGTGATGCTTATATCGCCAAAATTAAAAATTGATTGCCCCTTGAAGGATGTACCAAATGCATGTGCAGCATCATAAATCACTTTCAGCTTATATTTGTCTGCTATAGCCTGAATAGCATCAACGTCACAGGGGTTGCCAAAAATATGGGTAGCCAGTATCGCTTGCGTATTTTCGGTAATTGATGCTTCTATCAAACCCGCGTCGATGTTTAAGGTTTTGGGGTCAATATCCACAAATATAGGCTTGCACCCTTCCCAAACTATACTGCTGGTAGTGGCCACATAACTAAAAGGTGTGGTTATGATTTCACCTGTCAATTTTAGTACCCTAATAGTCAATTGCAAGGCCATCGTACCACTGCCGGTATAAAGTACATGTGGTACACCCAAATATTGCTTTAATTCTGCTTCGAGCCGTTGTACCAATTCCCCATTGTTCGTCAACCAATTTCTATCCCAAATACCAGTAAGCATTCTTTGGTATTCATCAATAGGTGGAAGAAATGGTTTAGTTAAGGGGATCATCGAAAGTCTATTTTAAGTTTTATTTTCCCAGGCAAAAACTTCTCTCACCGGGGTTTTATCAAGAAAAGTACACATTTTCTTATAAGCTTTTGGGTCACTAATATTTATAGTCAATAAATTGTTTTTGTATCTAAAATATTGATTAACTGAATAGTTGTGCCATTCATAATTTCGAATCAAGGTATCCTTATGATAGGGGTCGTATTCAGGGGCTGCATAAACTCCATTCACAACCCGCCATATATACCCTTTTTTTCTGTACACGGCTCTTTTCAAGTCTTCAGATGTTGGGATACCATTTCTTTTTCCAAATTTTTTAGAATGAAAGTTGACCAATGAATTGTACCATTGATCCGGTGAATCCCTAATTGTCAGGATAAATTTACTGCCTGGATAAGCCTGATCCAAAAACATATAGGTGAAAGGCAGGCTAAATGGCACATCCTGAAAAGCATCAGCTGATTTGCTGAATTTAATGATTGAGTTGAAATCCCGCGCCAGATATTTCTCGAGCAAAAGTTCCCCTTTGGCCTGATTGCCCACTTTATACCCCAATTCTTTCAGGCAAACCTTAATGGAAGTGGTTCCGGTTTTATTCCGACCTATACAAAAAACTTTTGTCGTTTTTTTTAGAATATTGGCTACAGCAATTTTCTTCCTAATCAACGTGAAAGATCATGATTTTTATCCACCTATTAGCTTTTTATGTCTTTAAGCGAATACGTTTAATTTGGACAAATAATTTGAAACCATCAGACAATCATCATCGAATCGATCATCAACATGAACCATAAAAATTTTCTCATTGTATAGATTAAGGCCTAATAAATCAAAGTTCGGTTCATTACTAGGGCAAGCTACAATTAAAATTGGCATTGTTTCCCTGGTAAATAAAATAGAGATTAACTGTGGAATCATTCTGAGATTACTACCACAAATAACTACTTTGGAATTCAACAGTCGAACAATTAATGCTTCAAGGTTTTTTTGACTTTCACCTATAATTGCATGGCAGTTATTTAACATATAAAATGGAGCAAACTCCTCTTTCTGATAACTCTCCCAATCCCAATCATTGAGATCAGAAATCATTTGATTTTCTGCTTCTACATTTTCAAGAAATGTATCTATTTGTTTTCTCGTTTTTAAAAATCCATCTGAAAACAGATAAAGATCTATATCTGTTTTGTTGGTCAATTGCACTTTTTTCAACAAATCGAAATAAGAGTCTGAAGAAATATAATCCGGGTTGACATCTTCGATGGCTGAAAAGGGCCTAAACCGATACCGGAACGAAGGCAAAACAGATACAAACTTCTTTGATTCGGTTTTTATAATAGCAGTATCACCCCTTCTAATATGAACAAAAACCGGATTAATTGACTCTTGCTGCTGCATCAGTTTATTGGATTTTTTTCTGTACAAGGTCAAAAGCTCAGGCCTTATGAGGGTCTCCTCATTATTTATCAATTTAAAAAACCATAAGTATTTATTGAATCGAATGCCATAAGGGTTAATTCTGTTTAA
>RRYO01000015.1:0-14423 GCA_006510565.1 Diophrys appendiculata
CCCCAAAACCCCAAAACCCCAAAACCCCAAAACCCCAAAACCCCAAAACCCCAAAACCCCAAAACCCCTTTGGGGAGAGGAAGGTGAATATGGAGCTTTATTAAAATGGCAGTTAAAGGGTGGTAATGATGAATATCTAAGGTATTCTTGGCATTAGGTGAGTCCTCTTTCAACCTTTGCAAGCATGCTCATCCTCATCAATCTCCCTCGCTCTCTTTTTAACTACATCCCTTATCATACACTTCCTGTGGTGATAAATTCCTCAAACACCCCTACTACCCACATGATCTAAAAATAAAATGGAGTGAAAATTCTAATTGTAATCTACAAAGGTTGGATCAAGAGGAGGTTGTGACGATCACGACGGCCGGCGGAGGACCTTAAGAGGGAATGGGTAAGGAGTTGGAGGATGGATAGGCAGACGACGGAAGGGGTGTTGAAGGATGCGAGGAGGGTGGGCTTTAACGGTGTTCAGGGGAGGAGAGCTGTAGGAGAGAGGTATGGATACGAGAAGAGACTATTTAACAGATTTCTTGTTTAATCTTTATTATATTAAAATCATGAAAAAAACGAAGTACGTATCGTTTATCTTCTTATGCATATTCTTCTTCTTTACTTATGTTTATTCCTTTACTGGTAAGTCCAAATTAATAAGTGATAGTAACTCTATAATACGACTCAACTACTGACAACAGATGGGAATGCCATTATAATGATGGCGCAGCTTAAGAGGTTGAGTTCTTTCCAGCTACTGGACTATGTGGCACATTTGATTACACATGGCAAGTTGTAAACACACTTGATCTAGACGCCTCTGGGTCAGGTAATTATGCTGCTGGATTCACGGCTGACGTTACAGGAAATGGAGAAACTATTCTTTACGCTCCAACAACTGGGTAGTGCGTTTTATAAGCAACACCTGGAACAGATTCTAACGTTGATATTACTACTATGGGAGTCATTGACTGTGACGGTACAACCATAGGCAACTCAGGAGTGATTTTAGTAGGTCCTCCAGTTGAAGTATCCTCTGCTTCTGTAGATTATTCTTCTTCCAATTAAAAATGTCGGCTTACATCTCCATCTTGGATGAATTAAGCTGAATTTGACTATGATTCCTCAGCTAATAGCTGCCATGGATACTCTCTTACAAACGTTTATCTAACCCCACTAGGCACAGTTGCCAACTCATATTGGAAGTCTGACATTCCAATTATAGATCTTCATAAATTTATGTGTTTTGTGCCGTGGGATAATATGCCAAGGAAACTAACTATTGATTAGTTTAGATGGGATAATAAAGATAGTATTGGTGTTGATTTGAATACTGACTATGGATTGTATCATTGTGACTTCGATCTAACTGAAATGCCAACAAGTGCTAACTCAAATGTTGAGGTGGAAGATTCTATTAGAGTAAGAGATACTTTTGATGGAACGGGAGCATTCAATACCTAGTATAGATTACATGGTGACCCATCTCTTATGGGATAAGAATCTAACCATCCATCTCTCTCAATTGATGTAGCAGCTGGAACATGCTCTGATATTGGGACTTTATATAAATTAGATATTTAAAGAGGTCTCTGCCTTAGATACACTACTGCTAAAGCAGTTGAATACATTCATTTCTATGGACTGGACCTGTAATACTCAGATTACTCAACTGGACTTTCTGCTGACGACACATCTTTCATCGATATCTACAATAAAGTATGTATCTATAAACACTCAACTCCAACATTAAACTAAAAATGCGAGTTTAAGAAAAGATTCAACATTGTTGAAATGAAATGGTAATTCAGATGTGTTTGCACAGGTGATGACAGCAACACTATCGATTAACTAGAAGACGCTACCAGCATCACTGTAATGGGAAACTACATCCAAGACTCATACCACGGACTCAGCGAAGTCTACGATGTCAGTGCATCTGGTGGGAATTGCTATAAAGGATCACAGGAGTTGACTTATAATGAGGATTACTTTTTGTGTGGGGCTACTCCATTGTGGATTTAACCTTATGATGTTACGCATTGGTAGTCTAGTAAATGGCTTATTGATATTCATAATGGGTTGTGTAAGGCTCATGGAGAGACTGAGTTTTATCACTTAGTTATCTTGTCAGCTTATAGTGCTTATAATAGATTTAGTAGCTCGCATGTTTCGTTTAACTGCATTAATTAAACTACTGGCTAAACTTACGCTCCAAAAGATAACAAAACTAGTGTTTTCGGAGTACTTAGAAACTGGGATTCTTCTACTACTACACTTGATGCTGGTTAAATCGACTATAACACATTAGAATGCTCCAGCGCTGCGCCAACAGCTGCTGGAACTCTTCTACTAGAATACGGTATATGCTACGACCCTACCGAAGGCGAAGGAATGAAAGCCTCCTACCTTCAATTCACGGGCCCCACAGGGTCAGATTTCACAAACCTCAACGCTAATTTCTCTCCCTTATACGATCCAACAGTAAACAAAATCATCAAAAACGGATCTGCTGCAGGTCTTGCTGTTGTGCAGTTCTCGTCTTTGTCCGGGGATGTGGAATATTGCGGAGACTGTGGTACAACTGATGAGATTATCAAGCATAGTGATGTGTTTTCAGATACTCCAACTACCTTTATGATTGGGAAGTATAGGTAGTAGATTAAACTATTGAATGATAGTACATAGAGGATTAATGTTAATGATAATACTTGCTATATTAAAGGACAGAAATTTGACTGGGATAATCCAACAATGAGATGTAATTTCAAAGGAGCTCATGCTGACTTTTTCTCTATAAATTATAGGGAATTAGATCATATGAATTATGAGGTTACTGGTATCACAGATTTACCAGCAGATGTTGAATGGGTTGTTGATTTTATAAAATCAGAATGCTATAGAAAGCACTACACTTCAAATTATAGATTAGACTTTGACTATTCCTAAACCTTATCTGTAACTGACTACTCAACAGCTTAACCAAGTAACGTCGTTATGTCCTGTACTGGTTACACTAAATCAGGCACCCTCGAAACTGTCTAAATGGGAGACAAAAAGGTTGCTCTATTAGGAATGCCAATTGTTCCAGCAACCCCAGTCTCAGTGGATTTATTCGCTCAGACATGTTCTCGATCAGATATCTCCACGACAGCTTAATACAACCAAGAATTCCAAATCTGCGAAGGCTCATTCTACTAACCTTTATGGCATTTAACAGCAGCTACCGTAACAAACGGAATTCAATACGCTGAATCAAACAACGTGAACGCTGTGATCGATATGATTAACTAAAAGTGCTAGGTTTACTCAGAGACTGATCCATGTGATTTAGTTACAACTGCTGAAGGGGATGATTTGAAGCATTCGTGTGATTGTAGTGTAACTAATTATGAGTTCTATAGGAATAATGAGAGTGGTAAGACTTTTTATTATTTTGGATATTATGATAAGGAGTTGTCAAGGAATAGAAATCGTTATGGACCAGCAGGGCTTAGTATTATCTAAGGTGATAGGAATATGATTGATATTGATTTGACTTCTGGATCGGAGAATTGCATTTTTAATTATGATTTGTCTACATTGACTTATTCGACTGTTGCACTTACTGGTGCTAAATAAAATAAATGTGAGTAGGCTTCATAGAATGATGTTTATGTTAATGATTATGAATATTCAATCACAAATCCAAGCGACCCAACTAGTGCTGATTTATGGATTTTAGATTTCTTTAGAATGCAATGCTTTAAAATAGGTTCATGTGAGGTATACCAACTTGTTTACACAACCCCAGGTGCTGGAACCTACAAATGCCTTCACCCTAACGGTGATGTTGAAGGCGCAACAATCACAACTACCGACGAAATCGGTGTTAGAGTAGACAAAACTTCGACAGTCAGTTTCGAAAGAATGACTTGCGATGATGGATCCACCACAGTAGAACTCACCAGAAGAAATCCATTTGTGTGTGGGGTCGGATTGAATGCTTACTCTGCTTTATGGGGAGATCATACAATTACTGATAGTGATATTACAACACAAATTAATAATTTAGGAGTAGAAGCAGTCTTTGATTTTTCAACATTAGAAACTGGAACTTAGAAGTGTTATGTTCATGGAGATACTGCTTGCACATTTGTTAGGAATAATGATGTACTTGCTTGCAACTGCGCTACATCTAATTACTAATTCTCATTAAATGATGATTATCTTTATGGAGATAGAATTGATATTATCGGTTATATTGAACCTAATGATGTTTGTAATTCAGATGATAATAAATACTCACTAGATTTAGAGAATGATAAATGCCATAAGTTAATGCAAGAAAGCACCTTAGATAGAGACGCTTTCACTTGTGGTTCAAAATCACTGTAAAAACTAGATGTCGAATATGAAATCTCAGTATACAAATCTGCGACATTAGGACTAGTAGCAGATCATCATAAACAATTATGCCACGATCCTAGTGGAGAGAAATGGTCAATCTGGTTTGATGGTGGAGACACTTTTTGCCAGAAATTCATGCAAGGTGGAAGCTATCGAGTTGAACCAGGTGAGATCTTATAAACTGACCATTGGACACTATTCGATCCATATTACATCGATGTTAAGATTTCTCTTGAGCCTAATAACTGTCTCGCTGATCCATCTAACTAATTCATCGGAACTATTGACTGGGAATCAGGAAGGTGTATTTTGAATTAAGATGTCAAGCTGTATTTCCATTGGTATCCACCTAATGAGATTCTTAATACAGAGGCATATTTTAATAAAGCTGGAAATGAGAATGTTTAAGCAGTCTTTGCCTTTTTCGAAACAGGTAATAATGGATTAGATACACCATATAAATGTGTTACAAGAGAAGAGAATATAGCTAATTGCTAAGCTGATGTATATTATAAGGATGATGAATCTCTTTATACAGATATTACTTATTAATGTACCTGTGATGGAAATGTCAATAAATACACATAAAATGACATTGAGCTTGGAAATGTAAAGACCATTGGAAAACTTCATGGAAGAATGACAATGAACAATTGGTATAAGAAACTCGATGTTGATCCAACTACAAGAACTTGCGTTTCAGGAACAACGCAATATAACTTTAAACCTTAAGATCAAACTTGTTATAGAGGTGATTTAGAGCTTCCAATATTAAGAAATTTCTATGAAGTATATAATTGGGATGGAAGAGATAACACAACTCCAACAGTGCTTGTAGACTTCAATAGGCATCTATGTTTTGACCCTAGAGACTGCACACCAATGAAACTTGACAAAGAAATATCAACAGACATGTATTGCCGTAAGATAATCGACACAAACGAAGGCTATCAATTAAAATTAGAATACGGAGAATACACTCTCTTTGGCAACATCCTCGCTACCCAATTCACAGAACTCGCGACAAACGGAGTGGACGAGCACACTCTCAGCTGCGGTATCACTGGAGGTACTCATTACTTAGATCTAGACTTGATGGTTTGTGTTGGGGTAAATGATGTGGGAGAGATCTGGGATATTCCAGCTGGGTCGGTTAGGAATTGGACTTTGTTGGGGAATTTGGTTTAGTATGTGTAGTTGGTCTCGTCCTAGTATTCACATTTGGTCGTTCCTACTTTCAATGCTATTCTTGATGTTAATGTGGCCAAGTTTTGTCATTTCAGGTATGAGAAAACATGGGATGGCAAGAGAGATTATTATTGTAGGGGGCTTGATGGGGCGACTCCGTTTGAGTATATGCTTTCCACTGATATTGCTAATTAAGGAAGTAACTTTTTCTACTATGGAGGAAAAGAAATTAAGAATCATTGCCAAAACTTAAATGATATTTACTCTCTCCAGCAAGACAAATCTTAATATTGGATATACTGGTCTCGCGAAGCAACCCCATATTGCTCTCTTAATTACGGAATCCCAGCCACAATCGATTGGGACATCTATAATGAATACAAACCTTCAGGATACACTCACATCAGCTCTTCCCAAACCTTCCTTAGATCAACTATCTCTGAAGCTAATTACATGTGTTCAAACACTCTCATTACAGAATTCACTTACACCTTCGTTGATACTCTTGCTGGGGACGATGCTACAATCCAACACGATTTAGTATCAGAAAAATGTTATTTGATAAACTATGATCATAACTCTGATGGAGCTGTAACTGAAATGTACCCATTGACAAAAGAATCAGATGGAACGTATACTTGCCATTACAATGGAGTGTCAGGTCCAATCACCAGTATAAGCTAAGCCACAGCTGAAGCAACATTAGTGGCAAACCATGAAGATGCTGATCTTGAGATGGTTCTGATCTAACCTGGAGTTACTGATGCAACTAGCTGTAAAGACTAAGCAGGTAATGATCTTGGTATTTATAATATGAGGACTGGTATGTGTGGAATTAAAAGTGTTTAAGAGGTTCTTAAATAGGTTGATTTTGTTAATAATGAGCTAGCTTTAGTTGATTTGACTCTAAGTAGATGCTTCTATAATTAGAATGGTAATAGACTCTCAGGACATTTAGATACATTTACATTTAATAGAGATTCATACTTCAAACAAAAGACTGACTAAGTTACCACATAGAGATCTGAGATCTAGAATAATGAAAATCTAGAAGAAAACATTTAATCATATGTTATCGAAATTAAATGCAGATTTTATGATTCATAGGCTGCTACTGGTGTTGAACCTTTCTCAATAAAATCATTCGCATATAATGAAGTTAACATTTTCGGTTTATGGGAATACGTATACTCCTCCACCACAACTGACGTAACAAGCGATTTAGAACTCTACCTAATCCGTGTATAAACAACTTCAACTTCAGTAACAAATCTCTCCCCTGTATACGATTGCTAAATGGTAGTCGTAAATTCATAATATTACGATCCTATGTCAGCATACACAGAGACTCTCCCAACAAGTGGATGGAAAGAGTATTAATAGAATTCTCATACTTGTGATAATGTTTCGCTACTAAATAAATATTACAAGATAGTCACTGATGGTAATATTCATTTTGATTTTGTTCTTGATCTCTTTGGTAATAGATGTTACTTTGGAACAGGAGGAGTACCTTTAACTTTGAGATATGATTAGCATTCTGTTCCTAATCTGTGCTTAGATCAACATGGAACTGAAGAATACTATTTGGGAGACTATCTACTTGGAGATGATGAATAGTATAAATAATATGATTATGGTAAAGAGGAGAAAAAGAAAGCAATTACACTTCCTAATCTCTCTATGCTACAACAACCAACCTCTTCAGGAATAGCACTAAATACTTTCGATGCCGACGGCAACATAGTTTGCAGAGGTTCTGACAATTTCCACGCAGAATAAGGTTATTGCGTTTCAGACGCTCCAGCCCAATACACCGACCTATGCCAATACACGCCATCATTCACTCAACTAGACAACTACCTCCGCAACAGTGACACATACAAATACGAAATACTAATAGACTTATGTAACAAGAAATGTCTCTACCCAACAGCTCTCGCTGCAAATTCGGCTGAAGAAGACCTCTATTCCCTCAACGAATTCAAAGCATGCTGCCAAGACACAGCAACCCCACCAAACTAGAACTGTTACTATAATGAGGAGTTTAGTTTGATTGGAAATAGAGGGTCGTATTTCTAAACACCACCTACTAATACTTTCACTATCAGGAAATTTGAAGTTGATTTAGATGCCAAATAGTGTACTTACTATGGGTAAGATATTCCTTCAATTCCGTTATCATATGGAGATGCAATGGATTTTATTTACTCACAAACTGTTCCATATGGATCAAGGGAAAGACCAATTAAGGACTGGTATTGTATTAAACCTGCAACATTGACTAAATTCTATCTAAGTCAAGATGAAAATGATTTTATATTCTAGGTACTAGGTTCATTCTTAGATTAGACTACTGATGTTAATCCATTAAGACATTTGAGCGTATTTGATGTTTTCAATGGAAAATGCTTTGATGCAAATACACCTAATGGTGGAACTCCAATTGTGCTGGATTAAGAAATGCAAGAATTAATGTCATCAATAGATTCATTCAGTTAAACTTAGATAGATACAAAAACGATATCATGTGGTTCAAATACTTATAAATTACATTAGATTTACTTCATTGGATTCTGTAATAATATTGATGTTCCATAATGTCCACTTGGAACATTTAAAGACCCTGAAACCGGATATTGTGAAAACTGTTTGGCAGAATGTGAATCATGCTTAGAAGAATACGCTTGTACCACATGCGACTCAGCATTAGATTAATGTGGTCCAAGATGCAAACTTACTGCAGATGTAGCAGCTACTGGAGCTGCTCTCCCTGGAATATTCTACGATGCTATTCTCTCAGTTTGCACAGAATGTCCAACTCCTTGTTCATTGTGTACCTCCTCCACATTCTGTTCTGCCTGTAATTCTCATTCAGGAACCTCATATATACTTTACGAAGATCCTTCAGATCCATTGATTCAAAGCTGCATTTCAGAGAAAGAATGCTCAGAGCTTACAGGATATTACTCCGACGGATCACAATGCTTGTAATGCGATACTGATACATCCACTGGAGCTGCTTGTGCGACTTGCATATCCCATGAAGACAACTGTGTCACTTGTGCTAATCCACTTCACTATCTTAATATTGATACTGCTACAGGCTATAGATTCTGCGCTACTGGATGTGTAGATGGGTAGTACTATGATTCTGCTCTTCAAAGATGCGAGTTATGCCATTAAAGTTGCGCAACTTGTACAGGACCATCAGCCACTGAGTGTACAGATAATACATCTTGTGCTACTGGTTATTATCCTTATCCAGCAGTAGGCTCAACTGATCCATTTGAGATTTGTTCTGATAAATGCCAAGGAGGATATTATGTAAACGGAGCTGGATGCACTCAATGTAATAGTTAATGCGGAGAATGTACCGGTGCTGGAAGTGGAGCATGTACTAGCTGTTTGTAAGGTAGGATTTATAATGGAGGGGAATGTATTCCTTCATGTCCAACTGGGTCGTTTAATTATACTAAGTATATCGAAGATACTCCTCAATGGAACAAACCAAGCTGCCCATACGAATTCGTAGATTTCTTAATCGGATAACCTGTTGGATTTGACTACTATGCTTAAAAGAATTTCGTTCTTGATTTTGATACTATTCCAGATTTCTGTTAAGTGTGCCATGATAGCTGTGATGCTAATGGAGGTTCGTGTGAAGGACCAGGAGCTGAAATGTGTACTTATTGTGATTCAGGATACTTCATGAATTATCAAGGTGACCTTCAGTCATTAAGAATAGGATGCTTCTAAACATGCCCAATCGGATAATATGCAGATTCAAGCGATAGAACATGTAAACCATGTAACAAAGATGATTGCGCATAATGCTCATTCAATGGATCTCAAGACGACTGTGATGTCTGCTCTGATGGATATTTCTTAAAAGATTAAGCTTCAAATGAATCTACATGCACCACCGACTGCCCAGACCAATTCTTCGAAAACCTGTACACATACTAATGCTAGCAATGCAACTTGAACGCTTGCGATGAATGCAATGAATACTCAAACAAATGCACAAAATGCAAAGTAGGTGAAAAATTAGATGAACACTTCAATTTCTGTATCGCTGTCAATGACAACTGCCTCAGCGGTACTTACTTAGACGGAGATACATGCAAATACTGCGGAGGCCCTACTTGCTCTAATACTGGAGTGGCTAGTGGGTCATGTGCAACTGGATGCAGCACTTGCTATGGAACTGCTATTGATGAATGTTTGACTTGCTAAACAGGGTGGCTCTTAACAACTAAATACGATGCTACTAGAGATCTATCGGAATTGACATGTGTTGAAGCAACAGAGTGTCCTGCTGGATTTAGAATGCATCCTGATCCAAATATGACTGGAATTTGTTAATAATGTCCAGATGGATGTGATACTTGTGATGAAACAGGATGTACTTCATGCACCAGTAGCACAGATGTCATGTCTGGCTTCCCATATAGATATTGCACAGGTACATGTGACAATGGCTGGTAC
Organism: Diophrys appendiculata; assembly: GCA_006510565.1. NCBI lineage: Eukaryota > Ciliophora > Spirotrichea > Euplotida > Uronychiidae > Diophrys > Diophrys appendiculata. Next base: position 10,063 of record RRYO01000015.1, read on the forward strand.
GCTGACCAATCAAACGTTTGCTAAAAATGTTCTGAACATTGTGATTCATGCGATTCTAAATACAATTGTCTTACCTGCACCTAGGGAACCATCTGGAATGACTTTGTTTTAGATGATGTAGAAACTCTCTGTAGAGTTTATGAATAAAATTCTGATTTTGATGATAGTGGAACTAGAGATCTCTGCTTTGCTGATTTTGGGGTTAGTGCTTCTATTAGCTCCGATTTTATGTTGCTATCGCTTAGAGTTAAGAAGGATGTTAAGATTGATTGGAATAGGTATAAAGCTAATCCAAGTCTTATCAATACGTGTTAAAATAAATCTCTTTAAGAGTGGAGACAAATTGTTAGAAATGAATTCGATACTGTATATCCAACCCTTAACTATTCTGGTTTAGATCAAACTTCATATGCTGACTATTGGAGGGCATCAGAATTAGAAATTTCTGCACTTAATTCCAAATTCTAATCAACATTCTACACTTATACTCCTGATGCTACATTCTCAACTGATCTTTGTTACGATGATTTAAATGAATGGGGACACAAAGAAGCTGGTAATGTTGATCTAGTTAAGGTTTTATTTGAATGCGAAAACTCAGAGAAGTTTGGATAATATTGGTATGAAACATCTTCTGATGGAACATATAGATATATTTAAGTTCATTTAGGAAGAAATCATAACTTTAACTATCAAAATGATAAATTGATATTAAGAAAGGATTTATTAGTATTAGATGGTACCCCAAGACCTAAGCCATTCTTAATCGATGTTACAGTTGGCTCAATCGACGATCCAAAATTAGATTTCTAACTTAATTTCCCAGATTCAACTCAAATTCCATACTGCCATTAAACAGTAATCACTGCAAGATTCTTTAACATTCCTAAACTTGAACCTGAAAGCTGTGAATGGAAAGTAGTCTCCCTAAAGACTTCAAATAATGTTGAAGATTATGACTAATTAGACCTCATAAACACCAATTTAGCAACTCTCCCTAATTCCAGTTCTAGTTTAGTGTTCACTCAAACTTTGATAGAATTATTCAACAATGGGTACAAAGCTACTATTAGAGCTGAATGTACAACCCAAATCACCCGCCAAAGAATCTATCACGATGAAGAATTCACATTCTTAGCCTCATCTTCAGCTTTGAGAAATATTGAGATTGTAAATGAAGAGACTCATTTTTATTTTAATAGAGTTGACACTGCCACATCATTCCCGATCTAATTCAAGGTAGCTAGATGTGGGATAGAGAACGTGAAAGATTATATTTAATAAATGACTAAAACAGTGCAAGTATATTCTGATACATCATGTACTACAGAACTAACTTAAGGATAATATGATCATGCTTCGAATACATTTACTCTAAATGCTAATACATTCTAGACATACACATCTGGATGTATCAAGATTACTGGAGTCCATCCAGATTCTAGTTCTTCATCTGTGACTATTGAGAAAACATTCATTGCTGTTCCATAACCTTCTCCACCAAAGGTAATAGTATCAGTCGGATCATATGTATAAGCTAGAATTAATGAAGATATTTCAATCCCTCTTAAGTTTACTTATGACGAAGGAGAGACTATTGTTGAGAGAATCCATTGTAAAACGCTTGTTGGGGACAAACCCTGCACATATCTCGAAGCCACCAACCCTAAGCAAATGGTATACTCCATCACCGGAGATTCCCCAGCACTAAAATCACTCGACATATCAGCAAATCAACTCACAACAGGAGAGTCATACGTATTCACAATCGAATTAGCCTACCACGGAGTCTCCACGTCATCCGAGATTGTAATCGAAGCTGTTGGATCAGCAACATAGCTTTTAGATGGGTAATGGGCATGTTTAGGAATTTCGTCTACAAGTGAGAGGTATATTGAGGATTAGAAAGAGTTGAGGTGTACGCTGATATTGCCTGAGAATTTGTAGTTTACTGTTAATGATTATTGTAATTGGTAGTATTAGACTTACTAAGGAGGATAATATCTTAATATTGATATTACCAATGATCAAGATAAATACTACACTAATAACAATCAAATCTGGATTTCATCTGTTGCTACATAACTCGATCAAAGACTCGTTGCTGAATGTTCTCTAGCTGGATTCACAGGTAGATTCGAATACGAATTCACCTCCGTATCATCCCTAAACTGCGACCATCAAATCACCCCACAATCATCAACTACAGCTAAACCATTCAACATAAAATTCGAAGACATCGACCAATCAGAACAATTAACATACACTGTATACCAAATCGTTGAAACAGGGGAAGAAGTATTCCTTGGGCGTACCACAACCTCTTAGTTAGATAACTTTATAATCCCATATCAAGGACATCTCACTGATAACTATGCGTAGGTAATGGTGAGAGTAGAAGAGAAATTCTCATCTTAAGTTAAAAGATGTTATTCATAAGTTTAAGTTGTATTCGAAGAAGTTACAACATCATTCTAAAGCGAAGTACTCCCAGACGACACTGTAGCGAACTACTACACTCTATACTCTCAAACTACTGGTCTATTAGATGAAACCCGATCACAAGCTCTTGATGACATCCAACTAAGAGTATCAGATATTCCTTCTTCAGATCCAGACAGAAATAACAAAATTATTAATTATGTGGAAGCTAGTCTTAATTTTGCTGGGCAGAGTATTGAAATCGGTGCTTAAAAGATAGCATAAATTAGAGAGAATTATTAGGTGACTCTGGGACTTGAGAAGGATTATATTACGGCTAAAGGGTCTGCTACGAGGAAGGATGTTGAAGTTGTTGGATTGGAATCACTTGATAAAGTCAAATTTGAATAGAGGGTTGATATAACTACTAAATTGCATGGACATACTATTTCATAAAGTGATTCATCTGGAGCTGCTAAGAGATCTTCATGGGGATAGATATTAAGATAGATAAGGTCTTCTTGGGGATAATATAAATTCAAAGATGAAGAGATTAAAACTGATAGAATGACCTTCAGAGGTAAAACAATTGACAAAATTGAAGATGTAGAATTCTCTTTTGAGCCATCACAAAGAAGATTATAACTATGGCCGGGAGATAGTGGAATTTCCTCAAGCGAAGAAATCACTACATGCTCAGCTGCAAGAGTAACCATTCCAAAAGAGCTTACCTCCCTCCATATCGGTGAAGAAATCTTTATTGCTGAATTGGATAAATCATTAGTGTCTACTCTAAACTCAATCGACGAAGACAATGTAGACACCCCTGCTAATTCATACGAAGTTTAAATATATGAAAAGAAACCTCAACAAGATGGAACATTAACTTTGAATATGAAATCATTATAGGAAGATGAGCAAACTTACACTATCTGCTTCACATGTTAAGTCAAGAGTGCTTATCTTGTAAATCTTTACACTTTCAACGAATCAAAGGAGTAATGGGAAGTATCATGTGAACTCGATGAAGACACTGATGCTGCCTCATATGAAAAATGCTGGAAATGTGATCATATGTCTAACTTTGCTGTTCTTGAAGAAACAATCGCTAAGCCGGATAGACTATACAATGGATTCTTAGTCTACATCATGGTGGTAATCGATATCTTCTTAATCATTGGTGTTATCCTCGGGGCTAAGTTAGATTCGTCAAAGAACGCGGGAATTTCTAGATTAGAGAAAATAGCAGATAGAGAATATAATGGTGTTGAAGATAAATCTGAAATATCTTAAGTAACAGTAATAGATCCCAAGTTAGCTTTCGGAGACGAAACAGACAGAAATATATCTACACACCGTACAATCAACGGCCTGACCGTCATCAACAATCAACCTGGATACAAAATAAGCTACTGCGGAGTCTTCAAAATCTACCACAGATTCATTAACATCTTCACCTCAACAACTCATTAGCTGTCTAGACCATGGAGAGTATTCTCATTCTGCCTTCAACAATTCATGATGATTATGATGATTGGAGTTATCACATATGTGCTTGATGTCTCTGACTCTATCTACGACGCTGCTATTGGATTTGCTGCAGGATTCGTTGGTGTAAGACTAATAAACCTAATAGTATGGAGATCATTCTAACTCGCATAAGCTAGTTAATCTGCTCTTAAGTATATCGTATTGGTAGTCTTTATCCTTGCTTATTTGACTATGCATGCTATTCCTATTTGGATTTATCTTGTCATGGAAAGCTATGATTTTACTGTATGGACTGTTTGTTTCTTCCTTGCTATATTCTGCGATCTTATTATTTGGGAGTTGATTGTTACTGCATGGTAATATGTCTAGCTTAAGAAAATGGCTAATGGAAAGCAACCTTCATGCAAGATATTCGTATCTAAAGCATGTGAAAAGGCTTTCTTATGAAT
>RRYO01000017.1:0-14259 GCA_006510565.1 Diophrys appendiculata
TTTAATTTTTATATTTTTATTTTATTTTTTTTTATTTTATTTTATTTTATTTTTATTTTATTTTATTTTATTTTATTTTATTTTATTTTATTTTATTTTATTTTAATTTTAATTTTATTTTATTTTAATTTTATTTATTTAAATTAATGTCTCCATTTTATTTTTTATTTTTTATTTATATTATTATTTATTTTATCAATGTTATTTTTTACTTGTTTTTATTTTATTTAATTTTTATTATTTTATTTTATTTTATTTAATTTTTATTTTTTATTTTATTTTATTTTATTTTATTTTATTTAATTTTAATTTTTAAATTTTTGTTTTTTTTTTGTTTTTTTTAATTTAATTAATTTTTTTACTCACTTAATTTTATATTTTGTGATTTTTTTACATTTTAATAAATTAAATTATATTAATATCTATTGTAATAAACATATTTTATTTATTTAATAAATTTTTTTTTTAGATATAAAACACTAATAAGATACAAAAAAATAAACAATATTTTAAATTATAACGAAAAAAAATAACAAAATTTCACATAAACAATACAACATAAATAAAAAAACATATAAAATATCAACATGCAAATAAAACAAACAATACACTTAAAAATATAAACATAAAGCATCTTCAAATTAACATTATGCAATCTACATTAAAAAAGTAAATATTAATAGATCCGTAATAAAAAAATGAAATACATATAATTAACAATAACATCATTAAAGCAATATCGAAAAAATTAAAAAAATACAAAAAAAAAAATCAAAACATACAATAACTTGAATATATAAATACATAAAGAAAATCTAACATTAAAAACAAACTTATAAAACACATATATAATGAACAAAAACAATAAATTAAACAACATTCATAATCAAATAATAAAAATAAACAATCTGTTAAACAAAAACATTTAAAAACAAAACATAAAAAAAATAACAAAAAATAATTATATATTATAGTAAATAAAATAAAAATAACACATATTAACAAAAACTCAAAAACTCAAAAAAATGATAATAACATTAATAAACACAATAATAAATCTTTACAATAAAATCCACATAAAAATCATAAAGAACAAGAATTTAATAATGCAAATATTAACAATGTTTTTGCTAAAATGCAACCACAAAAATACAAAAAAAAATAACATCTTACGTCTTGCAATCCATAAAAAAAATGTATTCAGACTCCTATAACAATAAATAACGTTGCTTTATAAAACATATGATAACAGAAAAATAACGATCCTATATAAAGGTCTAAACACAAACAACAAAACATAGCAAAACTTATTTGACATATTGTACTAAAAGCAACATATTTTTTTACATCAAAATTGTAAAAAACACTTAAACTTAAAAAAATTAAAATAAAACTTGATCAAATTAATAAATTATAAAAATACATAAATCAAAAATCAAAACATCAAAATACAAAACTTATTAAAATAATTCCACATACTACTAAAGTTGCTGCATGAATTAATGCTGATACTGGTATTGGTCCTTCCATTGCATCTGGTAATCAAATATGTAATCCAAATTGTGTAGATTTTGTAAATGAACATAAAATAATCAAAAATAAACAAATTACAGTTAAATAATAATCTATTAAAAAAAAAGAAAAAAAATAAAAAGTTATTATAGAAAATCCATTTAAATAAAATATTAATATAAAAGCTGTCAATAACAAAACATCTCCTATTTTATTTATAAAAAAAGCTTTAAAACTAAATTTAATTGCAAAAAAACGATATCAAAAATACGAAACTAAAAAAAATGAAAATAATCCTAATAACTCTCATCCACAATATGCTGTTAAAAAATCAAATGATAAAATAAAAAAATTCATACATAATACAAATCACCAAAAAATTTGAAAAAAACGTATTAAAAATAAATCGAAATACATATAATAAAATGCGTAAAATATAATAAAACAAAAAATTATATTAATTAAAAATAATATAAATAAATAAAACGTATTACAAAAAAAAGTCATATTTATAAAACAAAAATCTAACATTAATATTAAACAAAAATCATAATAACAATAATTATATAAACAAACATTTAAACAAAAAAAAACAAATAAATTAACTAATAAAATTAATATTAATAAAAATACATTTAATCAAAAACTATATAAATGCCTTCCCAACAAAAAAGATCCTACTATAAAACTAAACATAAAAAAAAACATAAATAAAAATAAAAACATTTTTTACATAATCTATTATTTTACTTTTTATTAAAAACGAGAATTAAATTTATTATCCAAAAATAAAAGGTTCTCCCCCCAACTCTTTTTGATTAAAATTCCTCCAAAAACCGTCTTCTTTTTAAAATATCAAAACAAAAAAAGCTTTCGTCAAAAAGAATTCCTGAAACTTGGTTCAAAAGGGGACTCTTTCAAATCAAAAATCAAACGCAAACCCACTTAAAAACCCTCGTCTTATTTATTTTTATTTTTTTTTTTTTTTTGTATGTTCAAAAATGTTGTATTTTAGATTTTGTATAAAGGAAGAGAGCTTTTAGTTTTAGCGGTTTGATTTTGACAGGGTAAGAATGAATTCACGAATTTAAATTCGTTTAGATATTATTTTGATGGATTTTGGAAAATCAGATTTGAAGATAATTTAAAAAAGAGGGATTTTGGTGAAAGAAGGGTTTTAAGAAGAGACTTTTATTTTAAATTGAGTTTTATTTTAAATTAAAATTTTAAAATATTAAATAAATTAAATAAAAAAATAATAATATTATCAATGCTATTACCATAAAAATATAAATATCATTTACTGTCAAATCTAATCTTAAATATTTGTCTAATCAAATGAATGAATAATAACTTAAACACATATAAATATATATTGAAGATACAAATACTGTCAACACTATTATATAAAAAATAATTATATAAATAAATGATAAAGATATTAATCCGTATAATATAAAAATGTCGATATAAAATAATAACATAAAAGGGAAATCTATATTAAATAAAAACAGTCCTAAAAACAAAGATGACCAAATACTAATTCCAAAAAATGAAATTAATAACAAAAATATACGTACTCCATATGAATCGTACATAAAACCGATTAAAATAAACATAAAAGCTGAACTTAAAATATGTGCTAAATTACAAAAAATTAATAATGCTACAAATAAAATATCATTATGTCATAATAAAATTAACCCAACACCCGTATGCAATATAGATCAATAAGCAATTATTTTTTTATAATCTGACAAAAAAATTAACGATATTGCTATAAAAAAAAGTCCTATTAATATGATATTATCAACAAATCCTAAAAACCAAATCGACAATTGATTAAAAATCAAAAAAATAAATTTAAACACTCCAAAAAAACCGATTTTTAAAACTACACTTGCTAATAAAACACTCATTTCTGTATTAACTTCTACATGTAACTCTGGCAATCAAATATGAAGCGGTCATATTGGATATTTAATAGCAAACATTACAAATAACAAAAATCATATATAAACACTTAAATACATACTATCAAAAAAATTAAAATCTACAAATATATTTAAATTAAAAATATTAAAATGAAAAAAAAGTATAATACATATAACTATACAAATAATAGAACTAATAGAACTAAATATTATTAAATAAAAAATTGCAAATATAAATCTATTATTAAAATTAAAAAAAAGACTTATAAAACAAATTGGAAAAAACAGACTTTCAAATAAAATAATAAAAAATATAAAATCTTCTACTAAAATAATTAAACTTACAACAAAAAATATAAAAATATATGTTATTATTAAAAAAAAATATTTATTATAAGAAATAATTTTTTTTGATAATAAAAATATTAAAAAATATAATATTATACTCATAAAAAATATAAATCACAAATTAAAATAATTTAAAAAAATATTTAAATAAAAATAATTTATTTCTATTATTACACAAAAACTTAAATTTATAAATAACAAAATTAATATATTAATAATAAATACTAAAAAAAACAAAACTAATAATATTTTAAACATATTTTAAATTTTATTTAATTATTTTAATTTAATTTTATTTTTATATTTTGATTGAATCGTTTTTTTTTATTTATATTTTTAAAATTTTACTTTTTTTTGATTTTAAATTTCTCATATTAAGTTTATAAAAATGTTTTTAATGTTTTGTTCAAGAAAAGAAAAGTTTTGGGAAAAAGTTTAGAAGAATTTTTGGAGAAAAAGGAGAAGGGAAAGAGAAAATTTGGAAATTCGATTAATGATGATTCAATTGAAGGATTTTTGGAAATTATAAAAGAAATTGATAAGGGGAGGATAAACAGATTTGGAAGTTTAGATTAAAATGTTATTTAAGAATTTAATGCGAAAAATTTATTTTATTTTATTTTTATTTTTACTTTTTTAACTTGTTTTTTTTTAATTTAATTTGTTTAAGTGTTTCTCATAAAATGATTGGTTTATGTTATCTTTTAGTTGCTATTTTATGTGGATTTGTAGGTTACGTCTATTCTTTATTTATTCGTTTAGAATTAGGATTTATTGGTTGTAATATTTTATTTGGAGATTATCAATTTTATAATGTTTTAATTACTTCTCATGGACTTATAATGATTTTTGCTTTTATTATGCCTGTTATTTTAGGAGGATTTACTAATTACTTTGGTCCTATTATTGTTGGTTTTCCTGATATGGTTTTTCCTCGTTTAAATAACATGAGTTTTTGAATGTTTTTTGCTGGTTTTGGATGTTTAGTTAGCGGATTTTTGACTGAAGAAGGTATGGGTGTTGGTTGGACTTTATATCCTACATTAATTTGTATTGATTATCATTCTAGTTTAGCTTGTGATTTTGCTATTTTTTCTGTACATTTATTAGGTATTTCTAGTATTTTAAATTCTATTAATGTAGTTGGTACTATTTTTTGTTGTCGTCGTAAATATTTTAGTTTTTTTTTTTTTACATTATTTATTTGAAGTGTTTTACTAACATCATTACTTCTTATTGTTACTTTACCTGTATTAGCTGGAGGTGTTACTTTATTATTATGTGATCGCAATTTTAATACATCTTTTTATGATGTTGTTGGTGGAGGTGATTTAGTTTTATTTCAACATTTATTCTGATTTTTTGGACATCCAGAAGTTTATATTATAATACTACCTGTTTTTGGATTAATTTCAACTTTAATTGAAATTTTAGGTTTTCGTTCAGTATTTAGTTCTATTGCTATGATTTATTCTATGATTTTAATAGCAATTTTAGGTTTTTTTGTTTGAGCTCATCATATGTTTGTTGTCGGTATGGATGTTGATACTCGAGCTTATTTTGGAAGCATTACAATTTTAATTAGTTTACCTACTTGTATTAAAATATTTAATTGGATTTATAGTTTTTTTTTTTGCGATTTATTAATTACCTTTGAAATTTTTTTTATTTATTTATTTATTATTATGTTTTTACTTGGTGGTGTAACAGGTTTATTTTTATCAAATGTAGGAATTGATATTTTATTACATGATACTTATTTTGTTATTGCTCATTTTCATTACGTTTTATCTTTAGGAGCTGTTATTGGATTTTTTGCTGGTTTTGTTCATTTTTTAGCTAAATGATTACCTTTAGAATTATTTAATTTTTGATTATTTTATTTTTTTATTTGTTTGTTTATTGGTTCTAATATGATTTTTTTTCCTATGCATAGTTTAGGTTTATATGGTTTTCCTCGTCGTATTTCAGATTATCCTATTAGTTTTTTATTTTGAAGTTCTTTTATGTTTTTTGGAATTATTTTATTAGCATTTATTATATTTTTTTTTTGTAGTTTATTTTGTGTATTTTTTTTTTGAGATTATTGTTTGTTTTTTTATCATTTAATTATTTATAATTTAAGCTGTTTTTTTTATTTTTTTTGTTGATTACCTATGACTACTATTTTATATTTATTATTAATTGATTTTGCTCATATGATTTTAGATTATTTATTTATTCTTTTATGTTTTTGTTTTAATTTTTTTTTATTTTTTTGAAATAATTTTTTTTTGTTTTTTTTTGTTTAAATTAAATATAAATTGTTAATAACTGTGTTACACAAAATTGTTGATATTGATAATAAAATACATTATAATTTTTTACATCATAATTAAATAACGAAGTAAAAATATCAAAAAATAAATTTAAAAATAAAAAATCTTTTAAAAAAAAACCAAAAAAACATAATATAAATAATATTAATAAAAAAACAAAAACAAAAAAAACATCAAAATACAAAAATTTAAATAAAATAATTACACTAGTTAACAAAATAAAACAATTTCTACTATATATAGTATAAATTCAATATATAAAATAAATAAAAAATAAAATAATTCCATACACTAAAAAAATAAATCCATAAAATAAATTAATTACAAAAAAAATTAATAAAAATACAAAATTTAATAAAAAAATAAAACTAAAAAAACCTAACATAAAACAAAAAACAAAATTAAAATATAATAACAAAAAACAAATAAAATCAATTTGTATTACATCACACATTAAATTATTATAAAAAATATCGAAATTAAAAAATAAATAATCAAATATTATGATAAACAAACATCGTATTACAAAAAAAATAAAACAAAATATAAAACAAATTATAAAATAAAATAAACAAAATAAATAAGAACAAAATATGACATAAAACAAAAACAATAATCCAAAAAAAGTGTATGTAAAACAAGAAAAACTAATAAAATCGAAAAATATGAAAAATATCAAAAATAAAAAAAATTCTAAAAAATAAACTAAAAAATTTAATCCGAACGAAAAAAAAAAACATATAAAATTATAAATTATATAAATTAAAAATATATAATATCCAGAATACAAAAAAGTTAGTGCAAAATTACCTAAAAATACTATAAATAATAATACAAATACAAAACTAAAAAATATTCTTAAAAAAAAACCTAATACAAAAACAAAAATAAATGTAATGCATACTATAAAATCAAAAACAAAATCATATAATATAAAATCTAAATCAAATCATCATAAAATAAAATCATAACTTCTAACACATAATAAATCAAAAATACGACTCAATCCTTCTTAAAATCCACCAATTTTATTAATATAATATTTTTACTTTTTAATAAATTATATTCCGTTTTATATAAAAGTTAAAACTATAGGCATAAATCCGTGTAATACTCCACATAATTCACTACATTGACCATAAATTGTTGCATTATTTGTTGAAAATAAAATAATTTCATTACAACGTCCTGGAATCTCTGCTTTTACTCCTAAACTTGATAATGTAAATGAATGTATTACATCTGCTGCTGTTAATCATATTTTATATATAACTAAACTTAATAATGTTAATACATGATTACATTGTAATAATCTTAAATCTCCTATTAAATAATCACTTTCTAAAATTAAATTACTAAAAATTGTAGTATCTCCAAAAATAAAATATATTCAATATCATTGGAAACCTACTATTTTACATAAATCAAAACTTACAAAATTTAAATTTGCAAAATATAATAATAAACATAATCTTAATAATAAACATAAAACAAACAATCCTCCTAATGAAAATCAATAAGTATCAACATATTTTGATGATATATAATCTCACAAACAATACATGTTATTTAATTTAGATATAAAAAAAGTTGTTAATATAAATAAAACAAAAATTCAAACGCATACAAAAAAAACAAAAGATAATAATACTATAAAAGAATCAATTAAAAAAATCATTCAAAACGTTAAAATATAACTCATTAATGTTATTATATTTAGATTTATGTATTGTAATTTTAATTTTTTTAATTGTTTTAATGGTCTTATGTGGTTTTATTAGTTTATGTGAACGTAAAGTTTTAGCTGTTGTCCAATTACGTATAGGTCCAGGTTTATTTTTGTTTGGTTTACTTACACCTATTACAGATGGAATTAAGTTATTTTTAAAATTTGTTATTTTTGTAATTAGTTTTGATATTTTTTATTTAATTTTAAGCATATTTATTGTTTGTTTTTCAATATTTTTTTTTTGGTTTTTTTTACCATTAGGTTTTATTATTTTATTTGACAACTGTTTTACAATTTTGTTTTTTATTGGTATACATGTATTTTCAAACTTATTTAGCATTTTTTTTGTTGGTTGCTTTTTGTTTTCTAGTTGTTTTGTTTATTTAGCAGCTATGCGAGCTTTATTTTTTTCTATTTTAGCAGAATCTGTTTTATTAATTTTATATTATTCAATTTATATTTTAGATTATTTTAGTTTATTTAGTATTAAAGATATTTGTGTAAACCAACTTTTTTTAAATAATTTTTTTTTTTTAGGTATTTTTTTTATTAGTTTATTTTGAATAAGTTGTTTATTAGACAGTTTAAGATTACCTTTTGATTATTTAGAATGTGAAAGTGAATTAGTAGCTGGATTAATTACTGAATTATCAGGTATTTTTTTTGTTGTTTACTCTATTATTGAAATTAATCATATGTTACTTTTAACAATTTTATTTTCTAGTTTATGTTTTGGAGGTTTATTTATTTGTTTAAAATCTCTTTTAATTTTATTAATTGGTTTTTTAATTCCTCGCTCTATATGTTTTAGATTAAAAATTACTACTGCTCAAACTTTTATTTTACTTTTTTTATTTAATTGTGCTTTTTTTTTATTTAATTGAATTACAATTACAAAAATTTTTTCAATTTTATTTTAATTTAAATTTATTTTTAATAACGCTTTTTTTTGAAACTCTTCTGCTCCTAAATCCCTTTTTTTCTTCTTTCCCTTCCTACAACTGTCTTTCTTTTTCCTATTTTAGTTTTAATTTATGTTTTTATATATTATACATTTATTTATTTTTATTATTTTATACAGTTTTATTATCTTATGCGATTATACTTTTTTAATTTACTTATCTTTTGATTTACTATGATTAATTTGTATTAATGTATGTATATTTTTTATTTTTGATTCTTATATTTGTTTTATTTTTTTATTTTTATTTTGTTTTTGTTTTTGTATTTTATTTGTTTTTTTAAATTTTGACACAAGATTTTTATTTATTATTATTATTTTTCAATACATTATTATTTTTTTTTTTTTAATTACTTCTCACATTATTTTATTATCTATTTTATTTGAATTATTTAGTTTATTATTATTTTTATTATTATTATCAAGTAGATTTGGATATAAAATTTTAATTTTATGATATTATTACATGATTAATCTAATTAATTTTGTTTTATTATTTATTTTATTATATTTTATGATTAATAATTTTTGTTTTTTTTTAGCAGATTTTTGTTTTTTAATTTTTGATGAAGAATGATTAAGCATTTTATGTATTTATTACACATTTTTAATATTATTAAAATTATACATTGTTTTATTTATTTTATTTATTGAACAATTATACATTAGATTAGGAATTTTCATTTTTATATATATGCTTAGTTTTTACATTTTATTTTGTTTTATTTTAATTATAATTCTTATAAATTTTATTTATTTTTTTTTAATTTTATTAAAAATTATTTTTTTTCAATGCTTTTGTTGTGTTATTATTGGATTAAACACATTTGCTATTGTTTGTTTATTATTTGTTTTAAGTGTTAATAATTTTTCTTTTTTATTTTTAATTTTTATTTCTTCTAAAAATTATTTATTTTACATTTTTTTAAACTTTCATTTTATTTACAGTATTAGTTTAATTTTTTTAATTATTTTATATTATTTATTTATTGTTTATAATATGTTTGATTTTAAATATAATGAGAATTATTTTTTTATAAATTTTGTTTTTTTTTCTTTTTTTAATAATATCATTTTAAGTGTTTTTTTTGCTTGTTTATTTTTATGTATTGGTTCTATTCCTATTATTTTTGGTTTTTTTTTAAAATTATTTTGTTTATTATTACATTTAACATATTTAAGTATTTCAATTTTATTTTTTTTAATTTTTTGATTAATTATTATTTATATTTTTTATTTTAGATTATTAATTAATATTTTTTTATTTTCGTATCAATTTCTAGGGTTTTGAGTAATTAGATTAAATTTTTTCAATTTAAAACATTTATTATGATTTTGCTCTTTTTTTTTTTACATTTTTTTTTTTGATATCATTAATCTATTTGATTTAATTTTATAAACTTACTTAACTTATTTAACTCTCCTAAAAACTTCCTTTTAAATTGCTCTTTCTTTTGAAATTAAGCGAAAGCTTCTTGTCCTTTCCCCAATTTTTTTTCCCTTTTTCCTAACAAAAATTTAGCGAATGCTTTCAAAAAACCGCTGTTGTCCGCTTGCTTCCCTCCGATCTCCAAAATTTTCCCCTTCTTTTTCCTATCTTGCAAATTTCCTCTTTCTTTAAAAAATGTTCAAATTTTTCTTCAAATTAACCTTCTCCTCTCCTCTTTCTCCCTCTTTTCCAATTTTTCCATCCAAAATGGTCAAAAATCCTTTTCAATAAAATCCGTTCAAAAAACTCCTCTTTTTAACTTTTATTTTAATTATAACTTGATTTTTAATCTAAACGACATATTATTAATAAAAATAACAACAATACTCAAAATTGTAATTCCATTCAAATTGGATAGGCTAAAATTACATATAATGCTAAAAAACCACTCATTCAAATACAATAAAATAAAAGAAAAGAATATGTCATTCATAATAATGAACTTCTACAATACACAAATCATAAAATACAATTTAAAATAAATAAAAATAAAGCAAACAATAATAAAACCATTAAAAATAATCCCATAAATTTATCTGGTACAGCTTTTAAAAATCCAAACAAAAATAAAAAAAATCATTCTGGTATAATTTTATCTGCTGTTTTTAATGTATCTACTATTTCTCATGACTCTTCATGAAAAACAAAATATCAATTAATAAATACAAAATATAATATAATTAATAAAATACAAAACACTACAAAAGCATCTCTTAAATAAAATCACATACAAAAACATAAGCGTTCACAATAAAAAGCAAATCGGTCAAAAAAACCATCAGAACTTAAAAAATAATGTAAACAAAAAAAATGAAAAAAAATGATTAATATTAAAACAAAAGGTAACATAATATGTAAAACATGCATTTTTAATAATGTAAAATCATTTATAAATTCACTTCCTCAAATTCAATAACACAATCATAAACCTATTATTGGTATTGTAGCAATTATATTACTCATTACTGTTAATCCTCAATATGACATCATGGTGCATGGTAAAACGTAACCTATAAATGCAATAATTACAATAAATATAAAAATAATAAAACCTACAAACCAAACTAATAAATGAGTATCAAATAAAATAATTAATACTATACTTTTAAAAATATGTATATACAATAATAAATACAATAAAGATGTAAAACAAATATGGACACTTCTAATTACAAATCCTAAATCAAAATCTCATAAAAATATAATAAAATATCAATTAGTACAAATAAAACAACTAAAAAAAATTCATGCTAAACACATACCACTTATAATCTGAAATGCTATAAAAAAACCTAAACTAAATCCGACACCATATACTCTTAATAAACATCCTGAAACTATAAGACCTTTTCTTTTACTCGTCGCTTTTAAAACATAAATAAAGTCTATTTGAATTTATACTAAAACTTTCTTTTTAAAAACTCTCTTTCGTTTCCCAAAAATCCTGTCTTCCTTCCCGAAAATTCCTCTTTTCGCCAAACTTCTTCCTCTGGGTTGTAAAATTCAAAATCTTGGCCCCCCCAAAAAATTTGTTTTTGCTTCTCTTTAAAGTTTCAAACAAAAAAATCCTTCTTTCTTTTCTTTCTTCCTCTTCTCCAAAAACTCTAATTGTTTTTTACTTTTCTTTCTCCCTTCCTTCCTCTGGTCCAAAAAGCTTCCCTTCTCCCTCCTGCCTTCTTCCATCAAAAAATCCCCAAATTTAAAAAAGTCCAAAAAAAGTTCCTCTCCAACGAAAAATTCCTTCCTCTAACTCTCCTATAAACCAAAAAATCTCCTCTCAAAACCTCCTCCAAAAAAAACTCTCCAAATCAACAAAATCTAAGCTGGTGCTCCCCAAAAAATTCCCCAAAAACCCGAAATCTTTTTTAATAAAACTAACTACATATTTTATTTACAAAAATTATTTTAACAAAAAATCGGTCTCAGCCTCTTCTTTCCTCGAAAAGCCTAAAAATCTGCTCCCGCCCTCTTCAAACTGAACTCTGCTCGTCGTCGAGAAACTCCAAAAACTCTCTCAAAATCAAATCCCTTATGGGTGCTCCCAAGCAAAATAAAAAGTTCCGGGTCCCTCTCTTTCTTTAGTCATCTAAAAAGAGTTTAATAAACCTTTTCTCCCCCAAAAAACCTCTTGCTAAATCTACTCAAAAATCTCGCATTCTCGTTCGGAAATCTGCTCCCAAAAAAAATTCCTTCATCCTAATATCATCAAAAAATCTTCCGAGCAAAAAATCTCTCCTCCTTGCGTGTCCCCTTCTTAAAATCAAAATAAAATCTTAAAATCTGTCCCGCCGTTTCGAAATTCCTTTTCTAAAAACTCTTCTCTTGTTTAAATTTCTTCTCCCTCTCAAGTCCAAAAAAACTAACAAAAAAACAAAATAAAAAGCTTGCTCGCCCCCTTCTGTCTTATTTATCCGAAAACTCTAATCTGTCTTTGGAGCCCCTTCAAAAATCCTCTGTTCTAATCCTTCTCGAGAATTTCATCTTTCGACAATTGCCCGTTGCTCCCGTACTTCTCAACAAAAATGTCTGTTCTTCCCCTCTAAAATCTAAACCTAAATCAAAAAATCGGTAAACATTGTTCAATACTTTTATATTCACATAACTTTTCTGTACCTCTATGCAAATAACCAATAATAACATCTATATATAAAATAAATTCTCCTGAAAAATATAATAAACAACATAATACACCATGTGCGGCTGGATGTTGAGGACCAAAAGTAAAACGATTTGCCTTTCTTTATATTTATCTTATAGTTATATTTTTAATTTATTAATTTAAATATTTAAAAATGTTTGTATATTGTAAAATTAAAGAAAAAAATAATTTTTTACATACATTTATTCAAAATAATGTAATATTAAAATATAATTTTTATTGTAATTATTTAAAATTTAACATAATTTATTATTTATTAAATGGTATTTTAATTTGATTTAATTTACTTCATATTAACATTATTTTAATTAAATTTAGTTTTTTTTTATTAATAAATAATTTAGAATATTTAATAATTACTTAAATTTATTTTACAAATTTTTTAAAGGGGATTTCGAGGGATTTTAAGAGGATTTGATTTTGATTTGTTTAGAGAGAGAAGAATTTTTTGTAAGATTTGGATAAGATTTTTATTTAAGTTTGGAAATGTAGATTTTTGGGGGCCGAGAGAAAGAAGACGAGGAGGAAGTTTTTGAGATGGGTTTTGGATGCAAGAGTTATTTGCGGAATTGGAAGGAAGGAAGAAACACCTTTTGAGGTTATTTTTTTGTTTATTTGGGAGAAAGACCCATTTTTATGGTATTAATTATATTTTGAATTTAAGAAGATTTTAATTTAAAGACTTAATCAATTTTTTTGGGGGCAACCTTTTTAAAAGAATTTCATTAATTTTTTTAATTTTTGTCTAAAATTTTTATTAAAACTAAAAACTAAAACCTTAAAAAATCTCTCCCCTTTTTAAAAAGAAAAGCGCAAAAAACAACTCAAAAATGGCTCCCTTCTTGTGCGTTGCAAAAAAAATCTGTTGGGCCTGCTCCCCTTCCAAAGCAAAAAAAGAAATCAAAAAAATCTGTCCTCTGCCAAGAAAAAAATGCCCCCAAAAAAAAAAAATTTTCACCTCTTTCTAAAATGCTCTGGAAAAGCTTTAAAACCTCGGCGCTCCGTTCTCCCTACAAAAATCGTTGGATTCCCAAAAAAGCTTCTTTGGTTTTCTTGGATTAAATAAAAAGTCCAAAAAAAAACCCCTTCCAAAAAAAGCTCCTTTTTTATACTTAACTTTATTTATTTAATTATTTATTTAATTATTTATTTTATTTATTTTTATTTAATTTATTTAATTATTTATTTAATTATTGATTTAATTATTGATTTAATTATTTATTTTATTTATTTTTATTTATTTATTTATTTATTTATTTATTTATTTATTTATTTATTTATTTATTTATTTATTTATTTATTTATTTAT
>RRYO01000018.1:0-14227 GCA_006510565.1 Diophrys appendiculata
AACAAGTACTGTGAAGGAAAGGTGAAAAGACCCTATAAAGGAGTGTGAAATAGAACTTAAAACCCGATGCTGTCGTACAGTTGGAGCTTTAAAGTAAAGTGACAATGTACCTTTTGTATAATGGACTGACAACTTAATTATAATAGCAAGCTTAAGTCGTAAGATGTAGGCGTAGCGAAAGCAAGTTTGAATAGAGCGTTTTAAAGTTATTGTAATTAGACCCGAAACCGGATGATCTAACTATGAGCAGGCTGAAATATGTTTTAAAAAACAATGGAGGGCCGAACTCACGTCTGTGGCAAAAGGCGGAGATGACTTGTGGTTAGGAGTGAAAGGCTAATCAAATTCGGATATTGCTGGTTTTCTGCGAAATCTATATAAGTAGAGCGTTATATAATTTGCTTTTGGGGTAGAGCACTCAATGAATTAGGGGGATTTCACGTCTTACCGAGTTCAAGGAAACTCCGAATACAAAAGTTAAAAATATAGCAGACAGACTTTGGGTGCTAAGATCCTGAGTCGAGAGGGAAACAGCCCAGATTGTTTATTAAGGCCTCTAAATTTTATCTTAGTGGTAAAGGATATAGATAAACATTGACAACTAAAAGATAGGCTTGGAAGTAGCCACTCTTTAAAGAAGGTGTAATAACCCATTGGTTTAGTTTATTTAGGCCGAAAATGTATAGAGACTAAAGATAAATGCCGAAATAACAAATGTTTTTTAATATAATATTCATTTTTATGATATTAATATTAAACTATGTGGTAGCAGAACATTCTGTATTATTGCTGAAAGATAAGCTGTAAAGTTTATTTAAAAATCAGAAGAGAAAATGTCAGTATGAGTAACGTTAAACAATGTATAATTAACATTGTCGCCGAAAATCCAAGGTTTTCTAAGCAAGGATATACCGCTTACGAGTTAGACGGCCCCTAAGAAAAAAGCGAAAGCTGTATTCGATGGGAAATATTCCATTTTTTTAATTTATATTTAAAATAAAACCTAAATATTATAAATAATGGGTTTTTTATATTATTTAGTGAATTTTCAAGAAATGTATTATAAATGAAAAAAAAATGACCGTACTAAAACCGACACTGGTGGATAGGTAGAGAATACTAAGGCGCTTGAGAGAATTGCGTTGAAGGAACTCGGCAAAATGACTCTGTAACTTCGGGAGAAGGAGTGCCTAATAGAGTTATTATATTATTATAATAAAGCTAGGAGGTGTCACTAAATAGGGGATGGCGACTGTTTAATAAAAACACAGGACTCTGCAAAATCGTAAGATGACGTATAGGGTCTGACACCTGTCCGGTGCTGACAAGTTAAGAGGATATGTGCAAGCATAGAATCTAAGCCTCAGTAAACGACAGCCGTAACTCTAACGGTTCGAAGGTAGCGAAATTCCTTGTCGGGTAAGTTCCGACCTGCATGAATGGTGTAACGACTATCCCACTGTCTCCAACGCAAACTCAGTGAAATTGAATTGTTCGTGAAGATGCGAACATCCTGTAGCTAGACGGAAAGACCCCGTGCACCTTTACTACATTTATATATTGTTATTAGAGCCAAAATGCGTAGGATAGGTGGGAGCTTATGAGGTTATTTATTTTTAATAAATAAAAGAGGCATTGGTGAAATACCACCCTTTTTGTGTTCTAAAACTAACTTTAATTTTTAAAGGACAGTGTATGATTGGTAGTTTAACTGGGGCGGTTTCCTCCTAAAGAGTAACGGAGGAGTACAAAGGTGGACTCAAACTAGAACTATATTAGTTGTGGAGCGTAATGGTAAAAGTTCGCTTGACTGCGAGATAGACATATCGAACAGAAACGAAAGTTGGTCATAGTGATCCGGTGATTTTGTGTGGAAAAGTCATCGCTCAACGGATAAAAGGTACGCCGGGGATAACAGGCTAATGGTCTTTGAGAGCTCTCATCGACGAGACCGTTTGGCACCTCGATGTCGGCTCATCTTATCCTGGAGCTGGAGAAGGTTCCAAGGGTTGGGCTGTTCGCCCATTAAAAAGGTACGTGAGCTGGGTTTAGAACGTCGAGAGACAGTTTGGTCCCTATCTACTACAGGCGCAGGAAAATTGAGAGGACCCTATCCTAGTACGAGAGGACCGGAGAGGAGCAACCCCTGGTGGATCGATTGTTTTACCAAAAGCATTGTCGAGTAGCTACGTTGCGTTATAAGAATCGCTGAATGCATATAAGCGAGAAATTAAACTCAAGATAAATTTTCCAAAAAGAATCGTGAAAGACTATCACGTTGATAGGCTAAAAGTGTAAGTATAGAAATATATTCAGCTGATTAGTACTAATTAATTCGAATAGAAATTTTATATATTAAAAAAAATAAATAAGCCAGAGTGGTGGAATTGGTAGACACGGTAGACTTAGGATCTATTCCTTTTAGGGGTGAGGGTTCGAGCCCCTCTTCTGGTAAGGATTAAAAAATTTTAATAAATAAATAATTACAAAAATCTATTCTGAGGGAAGTTAGCTCAATTGGTAGAGCGTCTTGTTTACACCGAGACGGTTATAGGTTCGAGTCCTATACTTCCTAAACAATTTTTTAATAAAAAATGTCAAAAATTATTTATTTAGAAAATTTTTCTAACTGGCAAGCAGGATTTCAAACTCCAGCTAGTCCTATAATGGAGGGAATTATTAATTTTCACCATGACTTATTCTTTTTTTTAAGTTCTGTTTTAGGTTTTGTAATGTACTTACTAGTACGTGTTTTAATGTTATTTAACATGCATTCTAACAAAGAAGTAAAAGTTGTTGTACATGCACCTACTTTAGAAATTATTTGAACCATTATTCCAGCTTTAATTTTAGTAATAGTTGCTATTCCATCATTTTCATTATTATATTCAATGGATGAAATTGTAGAACCTTTATTAACTGTTAAAATTATTGGACACCAATGGTATTGATCATATGAATTTTTAGATCCAAACATCTTATTTAAATTATATTATGAAAATACTCAAGATGCAGATGCTGCAGATATTAGTGTAGATGCTACTTTTGCTTTTGATAGTTATATGATAGCAGATGATGATTTAACTGAAAAATCTCATCGTTTATTAGATGTTGATAATAAATTATATTTACCTATTGAAACTAATATTCGTTTATTAGTTACTAGTGGAGATGTTTTACATAGTTGGGCTGTACCAGCTTTAGGAATAAAATTAGATGCATGTCCTGGAAGATTAAATCAAATTTCTACTTATATAAAACGCCCAGGTGTATTTTATGGACAATGTAGTGAAATTTGTGGTATTAACCATGGTTTTATGCCTATAGCAGTAGTAGGTTTAGATATCTTACCTGACAGTGCTAAACTAGATGCAGAAACTGCAGAAACTATTTTACCACTATATACTACTTTATTAGGAAAATATTACGATCAATAATATTTATTAAAAAAGTAATAATTTAATAAAATTTAATTACATGAATATAATAATGAGCATAAAAATATTATTAAATAAAATAGAATATTTTTAAATTTAATAATATTTTTATATTATACGTTTTATAAGAGATCTAACCCAAAATTATAAAATTTTATATTTAATAAATATAAAAACAATTTGATTATTATGGCAGCAACCGCATATAATTTTAATGCATGAGTTTCTCGTTGATTAATGTCTACTAATCATAAAGATATTGGTACATTATATATTATTTATGGTGCTTTTTCAGGAGTGCTAGGAACAGCTTTTTCTATTGTAATTAGAACTGAATTAGCTGGTACTGGAAACCAACTTCTAAATGGAAATCACCAATTATATAACGTAGTAATAACTGCACACGCCCTATTAATGATTTTTTTCATGGTTATGCCAATATTAATAGGAGGTTTTGGAAACTGGTTTGTGCCTATTTTAATAGGTGCTCCTGATATGGCTTTTCCAAGACTAAATAATATTAGTTTTTGGTTATTACCACCATCACTATTATTATTACTAGCTTCAAGTTTAGTAGAAACTGGTGCTGGTACTGGATGGACCGTATATCCTCCATTAAGTAGCGTTCAGGCTCACTCAGGACCATCTGTTGATTTAGCTATTTTTAGCTTACACTTGGCAGGTGCTTCATCAATTTTAGGTGCTATTAATTTTATAGTAACTATTTTTAATATGAGATGTCCCGGAATGTTTATGCATAAATTACCTCTATTTGTTTGAGCAGTGTTAATTACTGTATTTTTATTATTATTATCACTTCCTGTTTTTGCTGGAGCGATTACAATGCTTTTAACTGATAGAAACTTTAATACAACTTTCTTCGATCCAGCTGGAGGAGGAGATCCTGTATTATACCAACATTTATTCTGGTTCTTCGGACACCCAGAAGTATATATTCTAATTTTACCAGGTTTTGGTATTATTAGTCACGTAGTATCTTTTTATTCTAAAAAACCTGTATTCGGATATTTAGGTATGGTTTACGCTATGTTATCTATCGGATTCTTAGGATTTATTGTATGGGCTCACCATATGTATACCGTAGGTTTAGATGTAGATACTAGAGCTTATTTTACTGCAGCAACTATGATTATTGCTGTACCTACTGGAATTAAAATTTTCAGTTGGTTAGCTACCATGTGAGGAGGTTCTATTGATTATAATAACCCTTCAATGTTATTTGCTATTGGATTTATTTTCTTATTTACTGTAGGAGGATTAACTGGTATTGTTTTAGCAAATGCTGGTATTGATATAGCTTTACACGATACTTATTATGTTGTAGCACACTTTCACTATGTATTATCTATGGGAGCAGTTTTTGCAATTTTTGCAGGATTCTATTTCTGATTCCATAAAATGACTGCTTTAAGAATTTCTCCATTCTTAGGAAAATTACATTTCTGAATAACTTTTATAGGAGTTAACTGTACTTTCTTCCCAATGCACTTCTTAGGACTTGCAGGAATGCCTAGAAGAATTCCAGATTATCCAGATCATTTCTTAGGATGAAATCAAATAGCTACTGTAGGTTCTAACATGTCAGCTATAGGTCTATTAATCTTTTTCACTGCAATTTATTTAGCATATTTTAACGAAGCAGAAGAAGAAGCTATTTAATTTATAGTTTACGTATAGAAAATATTGTATAATACATACGTAATAAAAAATAATTAGTATATAATAACGATTTTATATTTTGAAAGCTTATAAAAAGAAAAAATGCTTTCTATTAGAAGAGGACGCGTTGTAAAACAAATCCAACATAATAACATGGCAAGAATTGAAAACAAAGAAAGATTTTTAAGTACCGGAAAAGAAAAGGTTTTTACTCCAATGCCTTTCGGTATTATTATTCAAGTTAAAGATGGTGTTGCTTTAGCTAGAGACTTAGGATTTGCTAGTTTTGGAGAATTAGCAGTTTTCGTACCTTCACCAGCTCGTTTAAAAAATTTAGGTTCAAAACAAAATGTTAAATATATTGACGGTATGGTTGTTGGTGTTGAAGATAAATACACTTCAATTATTATTTTCGGTAACGAACGTTTCGTTAAAGTTGGTGACCGTATTATCACTAGAGGAGGTGTAGTTTCTGTACCTGTAGGTATTGGACTATTAGGTAGAGTTATAAATCCATTAGGAGAAGCTATTGATTTTAAAAACAAACCACTAGAAGTAGATCAATCTCCAGTAGATGCTACCTTTAGAGAATATTTTATTGGTCGTAAAAAAAAAGGTTACAGACGTCCAATCGAAGTAGGAGCTATTGGTATTATTGGAAGACAATCTGTTGATAAACCTTTATTAACTGGAATTAATTGTGTTGATAGTATGGTTCCAATTGGATTAGGTCAACGTGAATTAATTATTGGTGATCGTCAAGTTGGTAAAACTGCTATTGGTATTGATTTAATGTTAAACCAAGCTTTTATTAGTGAGACTATTAGAAATAACAATCTATTAGATGACGAAGCTATTAATAATGCTAGCGTTAACAAATTATTCCCTAAGAAACCTATTTATTGTATTTATGTAGGTGTTGGACAAAAACAATCTACTATAGCTCGTATTACTAAACTTTTAAAAACTCCAAGACACTTATATGAAAGAAGAGCTACTAAAAGACGTAGTCCAGCTTTCGTACCAATGAACTATTGCGTAATTATTAGTTCAACTGCAGCTGATTCAGCTCCATTACAGTACATTGCTCCTTATACTGGATGTACTATCGGAGAATTTTTTAGAGATAACGGTGGTAATGCTGTTATTATTTATGATGATTTATCAAAACAAGCTGTAGCTTACAGACAAATGTCTCTACTTTTAAGAAGACCTCCAGGACGTGAAGCATATCCAGGTGATGTTTTCTACTTACACTCTAGATTATTAGAAAGAGCAGCTCAATTATCAGATGCTTTAGGAGGAGGTTCATTAACTGCATTACCAGTTATTGAAACTATGGCAAATGATGTTTCTGCATATATTGCAACTAATGTTATTTCTATTACTGATGGACAAATTTTCCTAGAGTCAGATTTATTTAACCAAGGTATTCGTCCAGCAATTAATGTTGGTTTATCTGTTAGTCGTGTTGGTTCAGCAGCACAATACAAAGCTATGAAACAAGTAGCTGGATCTTTAAAACTAGAATTAGCTCAATATAGAGAAGTTATGGAATTCGCTAAATTTGGTGCTAGTTTAGATCAAGAAACCAAACAACAATTACACAGAGGAGCTCGTTTAGTTGAATTACTAAAACAAGATCAATATAAACCTCTAGAAGTTGCAATGCAAGTTATCTATATTTATTTAGGTACTTCAGGAATCTTAGATTTTAAAGAAATCGATGAAATCAAACCTTTACAAGAGGCTTGTTTAACTTATTTTAAAAACGTAGATTTAAACAGTATTAATAGTTTTGAATTATTAGAAAGTATGGGAGAAATGACTCCAGAATTTAAAACTTTTGTTAACTACGACTTATTAAAAATTGAAGAAATGCTATGCGCTTAATTTCAGATAACTATCTTTTTAACAATGTAAAAGAATGGATGGGTAGTCCACTAGAACAATTTGAAGCTTCTGGATGATTAGGAAGTAAAAATGACCCTGTACGTTTTGTGGACTGAGTAAATTGGGGTATTTATAGCACAGAATATTATGATGCTAATAGTTTATTAAGTAGTGATTTATTAGATGTAAAATACGGTCAAGTTTTATTATTTTTATTAGTAATTCATGGGTTAATTTTATTAACTAGAAATAAACATGCTTATTGAACTTTTATTTTTGTAACTGTTTTTTTTATCGATATATATGTTTTCTGTTTTTCAGACTTTTTAGTTGTAGATAGAACTCAATCTTTTCCACAAGATTGGGAAATTTTAAATTTTGTATCTCAAACTTATGATTACCATTTATGTAACATAGATACAAGATTTTTTTACAACAACGAAGAAGCATTAGAAATGGGTATAAAATTAGCAGATTACTGGCATGATACCTACCATGGTAAACCAGAGCTTTATGAATTACATGTAAATCAATATCATCAAGCTGTGTTAGAATGGTCAAAAAGTGGAAGTTTCTTTTGAGGACCAGACCATGATGCTAAACCCTATATTTTTCCAGGAATGAATTCTAACATGGAGCAAGAATTTTTAGTAGCTTGGCGTGATTATTACGCTGGGACTATGGCTGCAGACTATACTGAAGATACTAAAAATGCTACCTTAGATTTATTTAAACAATTACCTTATTATTTAAACTGGGAAAGTAAATTAAATTATCATATTCAAAATTACGAAGCATGAGATGCTTTATTAGACACTATTTGACATAATGCTCATCACGTGCCTGATACTAAACATCAATTAGCATTTCAACCAGAAAGTGATTATTGCAAACAGTATTACGAAGATTTCTTTGAAAAATACGCTCCTAATTCAGAATTAAGAGGAAAAGTTCTAGGTAATGTAAGTGATTTTTTCACTATGTGTTTTTTCTTATCTAACCCAGAATGAGCTCCTAAAACTTTATTAGAGTTTGTTATAGATCCTCATTTATATGATTTCGTTATAGTAATGGTAATTTTAATGATTGTATTATACGCTATCACAGAATCTACTAATACTAGTACAGGTTTTGCTACAGTAATTCCAAACTTATACCAAGTAGTTGGAGAAATGCTATATAAAGCTAGCTTAGATTTATTTAGTTCTACTTTAGGAAAACAATTAAAAAATCAAGAATTTTTTGTATTAGTAAATACTATTTTCTTATTTGTGTTAGTAAGTAATGTACAAGGAATGGTACCTTATATGATAACTATTACTAGTTATTTAACTAATACTTTTTTTGTAGCTTTAGCTATTTTTATAGCTATTATAATTACTATATTAGATAAAAAAGGTATTACTTATTTATTAAGTTTATTTATGCCAGAAGGATGTCCTATAGCATTAATATTCTTATTAATACCAATTGAAATAATTTCATACACTTTCCGTGTAGTTAGTCTATCAGTTCGACTATTTGCCAATATGATGGCAGGTCACACCCTATTAAAAGTTATTGTAGGTTTCAGTTGAACTATGATTTTTATAGGAGATTTATTTATTATAGCAAATTTATTCCCTGTAATTATTTTATGTATCCTAACTGTACTAGAATTTGGTGTTGCTTTTATTCAAGCATATATCTTTACTATATTAACTTGTTTATATATTAGAGATATCTTTGTAGGACACTAGTTCTTACAACAATAAAAAAAAAATATATCAATTATGAATACAATTGACAACAATATAGATATTCAACTTAAAAGATCACAAAAGCATCCTTTCCATATAGTTGATCCAAGTCCATGGCCTATTTTAGCATCTTTTTCTGCTTTTTTCATGGTTTTAGGTTTAACTTCATACATGCATTTTTATGCAGAAGGATTCCGTCTTTTATTTTTAGGATTAACACTTGTGTTAATCGTAGCTGGATTATGGTGACGTGACGTTATTAGAGAAGCTACTTTTGAAGGTAACCATACTTCTTATGTACGTAAAGGTTTAAAAATGGGAATGGTTTTATTTATTGCTTCAGAAGCTATGTTATTTTTTGCATTTTTCTGGGCTTTTTTCCATTCAAGTTTAAACCCTACTCTTGAAATTGGTTGTGTATGGCCTCCAAAAGGTATAGAAGCTATTAACCCATGGCACGTGCCTTTATTAAATACTTTTGTTCTTGTAACTTCAGGAGCTTATATTACTTGGGCACACTATAGTCTTTTAGCAGGACATAGAAGACAAACTATTCACGCTTTACTTTTTACTATTGCTTTTGCAATTTGGTTTACCGGATTACAATATTGAGAATACAATAAAGCTGCATTTAATATTTCAGATAGTGTTTATGGTTCAGTATTTTATATGACCACTGGATTACATGGTTTCCATGTAATTATAGGAAGTCTATTTTTAATAGTATGTTTATTTAGACAAATAGCATACCATTTTACTATTGGACAACATATCGGTTTTGAATGTGCTGCATGGTATTGGCACTTTGTTGATGTGGTATGGATTTTCGTATATTTCTTTGTTTATTGGTGGGGATATCCTGTTTAATAAATAATTAAATTATATGGATTTAATTACAAGAATATAATAACGATAATAAAAAAAATTTTAAATGGCGGATATAGTTCAATCGGTTAGAGCGTCGGGTTGTGGTTCCGAAAGTTATGGGTTCAAGTCCCATTATTCGCCCTTTTATATTTTATACCATAAAAATAAGTTAAAAACTTATAACTAATTTCATTTTATTAACTAGATATATAAATTCTAATGAATTTTTTAACCTCACTTTTTGAATTAAATTTATTATCAATAATACTTTTATTACCACTATTTAGTATTATTGTAATTTACTTATTTTCTTATTTAAATGATAAGATAGTACACGAAATTGCTTTAATTTTATCAAGTTTTTCATTTGTACTTTCTATAGTATTATTACTATTATTAGATAAATCTAACCCAGATTTTCAATTTCAAACCAATTTATTTTTAATACCATCTTTAAATTTTAGTATATTATTAGGAATTGATGGTATTTCTATATACTTTATAGTTTTAACTAATTTATGTATTTACTTATGTATATTAAGTATTTCTATACCTCAAACTAAATTATATGAGTTTTTAATGTACCTTTTTTTATTACAATGGGGATGTAACTGTGCTTTTAGTGTGTTAGACCTTTTAGGTTTTTTTATTTTTTTTGAAGCAACTTTAATTCCTATTTATTTAATAATTTTAATTTGAGGTTCTAGAGAACGTAAAATACGTGCAAGTTATTTAATTTCTATTTATACATTATTTGGATCTATCTTTATGTTTTTTAATATTTTATATATATTATCAAAAACAGGAGTTACTAATTATCAATATCTTTTAATGATAATGTTCTCAGAAGAAGATCAAAAATTTTTGTGAATAACTTTTTTTATAGCTTTTGCCGCAAAAATTCCTTTATTTCCTTTACATATTTGGTTACCAGAAGCTCACGTTGAAGCACCTACTGTAGGTTCTGTTATCCTAGCTGTACTTTTATTAAAATTAGGTACATATGGATTAATAAGATTTTCTTTACCTTTATTTCCTTATGCTACAGTATATTACACTCCATTAATATATACTTTCGCAATTTTTGGTATTATATATACCTGTTTTGCAGCAATACGTCAAATTGATTTAAAAAAAATTATTGCTTATTCTTCTGTAGGACATATGAATGTAGTATTATTAGGTATAATGTCTTTAAGAACTGAAGCTTTAGAAGGGGCTATTTTTCAAATGTTAAGTCACGGAGTTGTTTCAGGAGCACTTTTCTTTTGTGTAGGGGTGTTTTATGAGAGATATAGCGTGCGCTCTTTAAAATATTTTGGAGGATTAGCTGCAGTTTATCCTTTATTTGCAATGGTATTTTTAACTTTTTCATTAGCTAATATAAGTTTTCCAGGTACAAGTAGTTTTGTTGGAGAATTTTTAATTTTAGCAGGTGTTTATAAAGAAAGCTCTGTAGTAGTATTTTTTGCATCTTTTAGTATGATTTTAGGTGCTGTATATACTTTATGAGCATATAATAGAATTTTTTTTGGTAATTTAAAAAATTTTTCTATTAAAAAATCTTTAGATTTAAGCCGCCGTGAAGCTTATTTATTTATAATTTTAATAATCTCTTTATTGATAATGGGATTATATTCAAAATTATTTTTAGAAACTTTCCATGTAAGTTGTTTAAATTTAATAGAACATGCTAAACAACAATTATAATATTTAAAAAATTGTTTAAAATGTTTAAAAACTATTTAGATCTAAAATTTAAATTTTTATATTATATCAAATAAAATATATTATTGCTTTTAGAGCAGTAATATTAACGGTCTACCTCTCCAAAAACAATATCTTGAGTACCTATAATTGTTACAACATCAGCAATCATATGCCCTTTAGACATAAAAGGTAACCCTTGTAAATGAGTAAATCCTGGGGCTCTAATTTTACAACGATAAGGTCTATTAGTACCATTTGAAACTAGATAAGTAGCAAATTCTCCTTTAGGAGCTTCTATTGCAGTATATGTTCTACTTTTTGGAACATCAAAACCTTGGGTATAATATTTAAAATGGTGTATTAAAGCTTCCATAGAATTTTTCATTTCACCGCGTGATGGTGGTACTATTTTTTTATCATCTTGTTTAATTAATCCTGTAGGCATATTATTTATACAAAAATTCATAATACGTAAACTTTGTCTCATTTCTTGAATTCTTATTAAATAACGGTCATAACAGTCTCCATTACTTCCTACTGGAATATTGAAAGGAATTTTATCATATACTTCATACGGCTGCATTTTACGTAAATCCCATGGAATACCAGAACCTCTTAACATTACACCACTAAAAGACCAATCCATAGCTTCTTTTGCAGTAACAATACCTATATTAACTAAACGTTGTTTTCAAATACGATTATTAGTTAACAACTCTTCCATTTCATCTATACGATCTCCAAATTGATGGGTAAATTGTTGTATATCATCTAATAAACCTAAAGGTAAATCAAAAGCCACACCTCCTGGTCTGATATATGCAGCGTGCATTCTAGCACCAGAAACTCTTTCATAAAATTCCATTAATTTTTCACGTTCCTCAAAACCCCATAATAAAGGAGTCATGGCACCTACATCTAATGCATGACAACATAAAGCTAAAAGGTGATTTAAAATTCTTGTAATTTCACTAAATAAAACTCTAATATATTGAGCACGTTTAGGAACATCTGTTTGTAATAATTTTTCTACAGCTAAAGAATAGCAATGTTCTTGAGCCATCATTGAAACATAATCTAAACGATCAAAATAAGGTAAAGCTTGTAAATAATTTTTATTTTCAATTAATTTTTCAGTACCTCTATGAAGTAATCCCACATGAGGATCTGCTTTTACTACAACTTCACCTTCTAGTTCTAGTATTAAACGTAATACACCGTGAGCTGCAGGGTGTTGAGGTCCAAAATTCATTGTAAAATTTTTAATATCTAATTTTTCTGAATGTTTTTTAATAAACATGTTTATTTTTTATTTATTTATAAAAGTTCCCTACGATTAATTTTTATAGTTATAAAACTTTTTAAATTTTTATTATGATGGGCGTTTTGTACCGTACTTAGAGCGAGCCTTTCTACGGTTTTTTAAACCTTCAAAATCATAAACTCCGCGAACTACTTTATATTTAATACCTGGTAAATCTTTAACACGGCCTCCACGCACTAATACTACTGAGTGTTCTTGTAAATTATGTCCTTCTCCCGGAATATAACCATAAATTCTTTTTTTATTGCTTAAACGTATAATAGCTAATTTACGCAATGCAGAATTAGGTTTTTTTGGAGTACGTATTAATATTTTTAAACAAACCCCTTTTTTTTGAGGACATTGTTGTAATGCAGGTACTTTTTGAGATCTTTTTTTTTTTATACGAGGTTTTCTTACTAGTTGGTTTATTGTAGGCATTTTTGTAAAAAATATTTAAAATTAAATTTTTTTAATAAATTCTATTTTATTTTCAATTATATTTGATCTAATATCTATCAAAAAATATAGAATAATAAATAAAGTGTATGTTAAAAAAATAGTACTTAAAGGTATTAACATTGAAATATCTATTAAAGTATAAAAAGAATTTATACTTTGTGTTTGATGTAAAGTATTTCACCAATCAACAGAATATTTTAAAATAGGAATATTTATAAACCCTGCTATACATATAAATGATAATATAAAAGAGTTTTTAAAATTCTTTTCTAAAAAACCTTTAAAAATAAAATATAACAAATATATTAAAAATAATATAAAAGAAGATGTTAAACGAGTATCTCATTCTCATCAAGTTCCCCAAGTTTGAGAGCCTCATAAAGACCCTGTTAATAAAGTTATTAGGGTAAAAAAACACCCTATTTTTGCACTAGTATAAGCTAAAATGTCATTAATTTTAAACGATGTTAAAATATAATTTAAACTAAAAACAACCATAGTACAATATAACATTATAGAAAATCAAGCTGCAGGAACGTGTAAATAAAATATTTTAAAATTTTCAGTTTGTTGTATATCTGTAATAATATTATATATAAATAATAATATATTTATTATTATTGAAATAATAAATAAAAATTTTATTTTGCTTATATATTTATTGGCCAAATTTAAAAAAAATGATGGTTTATTTAAATAGTATTTTGGGTTAAACATAAGTCTATAACTGTTTACTTAAAAAATTTTTTATTTTTTTATTATACGAATAAAAATTTTATTTAAAATAGAAAAATATGTAAGTATAGCTAAAAAACATATAAATAAAAAAGATAATATTAGATATTTGTTATTAAAATAATAATAAATATTAGACCATAAATTAGGATCTAATAAAAATTCTATTGTTGGGAAATTATTTATATAAAAAACAATATTTATAATAGTTATACTAAATAATATAGGCGTTTGTAATATTATTAATAATTTATTTTTATAAGTATTATTTATAAATAATATATTGAATAAAAAATTTATAAATGTTATAAATATTATACAAATGTTAAAAAAAATATAATGTATTATATAATAAACTTTAATATAACTTATGTTTAATTCTATATTATCTTTATTTACAT
>RRYO01000019.1:0-14096 GCA_006510565.1 Diophrys appendiculata
TTAAGAAATATTTAGACTTAGAAGGTGGTCCTCCTTTATTCAAACAAGATTACACGTGTCCCGTTCTACTCTATTCTATTTTGTTTAATTAAACTGCTCAACCATGTCTACAGGACTATCACCTTCTTTGGTAAAATTTTCATTCAATTTTTCAACATGTATTGTGCAATAAACAAAATAAAGGTCTACTCCATTTTCGCTCGCCACTACTCACGGAATCTCTGTTGATTTCTTTTCCTTCAGCTACTTAGATGTTTCAGTTCGCTGAGTAAATAATAATCTATTATTAAGGTTTTCCTCTTTAGGAAATCTATGGATCACAGAATTAACTCCCCATAGCTTATCGTAATTTTTACGTCCTTAATTCTTAAAATCTAGGTATCCCCCCGATGCCTTAAAAGAAATTTTATATATTAAAAAATTTATTTCAAAATTAAAAAGTTAATTAAAATAGTTATAAAACGGCTCCCATATTGGTACTTATCACGCAAAATAGTTTCACTTTAATTTTTAACAAGAGGTCGGAATGTTTTCTTGTAATATATATAAAATATACACTAAACGCTTTGTTATTATTAAATTGTTTTAAAGAATTTTGATTTAGTAATCAAAAATTATTATTATTATTTTTATAATATATCCCTTATATTATTAATTTCTCTGTCCAGCCGCAGGTTCCCCTACGACTACCTTGTTACGACTTCATCACAGTTACAAATTTGTTCATAATATTTTTTATAAAAAAAAAATTCTAATTTCTATTAAATTTTAATAAATTTAATGTTAAAAAAAGTCTCTTTTAATCATAATAAAATACGATCGACCAAATTTACTTCTCTGACGTGACGGGCGGTGTGTACAAAACCTAGAAAAAAATTCACCGAAACGTGCTGATTTCCGATTACTAGCAACTCCAACTTCATATAGGCGAATTGCAGCCTACAATCCGAACTAAGGCACCTTTTAAAGATTTGCTCCGGCTCGCACCATTGCTTCTTTTTGTGTGTACCATTGTAGCACATGAGTAGCCCGGTTTATTAGGGCCATGACGACTTGAACTCATCCCCAACTTCATCTAAAGAACACAAAGGCTCTTTAGCAGTACAATAGAGTGCTTATAAATTATATTAAAAGTTATATAAATATAAATTAATATAATTTTTATAATAGCAACTATTGTTGAGGGTTTTGTCCGTTACATACAGAATAATACATTTCATAACACGGACTGACAACAGCCATGCAACACCTGTTAAAAACCGGTAAGGTTTTGCGCGGATCATCGAATTAAACCACATGCTCCGCTGCTTTTAGTAGGTTCCCGTCAATTTCTTTGAGTTTTAATCTTGCGACCGTACTCCTCAGGTGGAATGCTTAACGCGTTAGCTTTAATACCAAAATAAAATTCCAATATTTAGCATTCATCGGTCAGGGCGTGGACTACCAGGGTCTCTAATCCTGTTTGCTCCCCACGCTTTAGTCCTTCAGTGTCAGTTCGAAGCTAGTTGATTGTTTTCACCCTCGATACTCCTTTTTCTATTTAAGGATAATTTTCCTACTGAAAAAATACTATCAACCCGCAAACTACTCCAGAAATTTAGTATTGATTCCTATTCCAAAGTTAAGCTTTGACATTTAAGAATCAACTTACAAAAAACAACCTAAGGACCCTTTACACCCAGTTTGTCTGAATAACGCTTGTACTACTCGTATTACCGCGGCTGCTGGCACGAGTTTAGCCAGTACTTCTTCTCTAAGTAATGTCATTGTCCTCCTTAGCGAAAGAGTTTTACAACCTTTATAAAAATTACAGCCTTCATCACCCTTGTGGTATTGCTGGATCAAGGTTTCCCCCATTGTCCAATATTCCTAACTGCAGCCTTATATAAGTTTGGGCCTTGTCTCAGTCCCAATGTGATTGATCATCCTCTCAGACCAATTAAGCATCATCGGCTTGGTAAGCTTTTATTCTTACCAACAACCTAATACTCCGTACCTGCATCTTCAAGCGAAAATATTCTTTTTTAGTTTTTTCACAAAAACATATTATATAGTATTCCTGTAATATAAATAATATTATATTTTAAAGTAATTTAAATTACCTACAGTTATTCTATACTTGAAGGCAGCTATGTTACGTTATACTCACCCGTACGCCACTCAAAATATAATTAAATATTTTGCGTTCGACTTGCATGTTTAAAGCATACCACTAGCGTTCATTCTGAGCCAGAATCAAACCCACTTCCTGGTTAAAGATTATCTAAAAATTTTTTTTAGATATGCTTTATCATAAATCTTAGTTATTTTAAAGGATAATTATGATTTTTTATTTTTAATGATATATTGCAAAGGCGGGATTCGAACCCACTATCCTTAGGTCATGAGCCTAATAAGCTAACCTATTGCTCCACTTTGCAAATATTATTCAAAGAAATTGTTAAGTAAAAAACTTTTAATATTTATATCTTTATTATTTCCATAAAATTTATTTTTATATTTTATTGCCAATCTAGAGCTCCTTTAAATACTTCGTATAAGAAACCTACTCCTAAAAGAATTAAAAAAGCCATCATAGCTCAAAATCCTTCTAAACCAGTTTCATATAAGCTTACAGCTCATGGAAATAAATATAAAACTTCTATATCAAAGATAATAAATAAAATTGCAACAATATAAAAACGAACATCAAATTTATTTCTAGCATCTTCAAAAGGTTCAAAACCACACTCATATGCAGATGTTTTTTCAGAATCTGGATTCTGAATTGCAATAAAATATGATAAACCTAAGATTATACAACCTAAAAATAAACTGAATAGTATAAACCAAAAAATCATTAAATATTGTGTTGAAAATATATTAGTAATATAATACATATTTAATATTTAGTTTTAATTAAATTTACTGTTTAATGAACTTTTGTAATGCTTAAACGCCTTTTTTGGTAAAACTTTCAAAAGTGTTAATTACAACTTTTTCTTGTTCTTTATAAAATCTTCTATGTAACATAAAAGTATTTATTAAAAAACGACGAGCGTTTAATTTTAATGCAATTTCATTCATATGATAACTTGTTAAATAATAGCCTAGAATTATAAAAATTCAAAAAAAATATTCAATGTAAATTTCTTTATCTAATTGAGGCATAGTTTAAATTTATAGTTTTTGAAAATGTAATATGTTATTACATTCTTTTATAAAAGAAAAAAAATTTATAAGATTTAAAATAAAAAAAATATTTGTAATTTTTAAATTATATACAAAAATAAAAATGTTTTATACGCATATTTTATTCAAAATTCAAATTAAAAAAAATTAGAAAGTGAATAAAATTAGGAAAGCCATCATTAAGGCAAATAGTGCAATAGCTTCAGTTAGTGCGAAACCTAAAATTGCTAGACGGAATAATTCGTCTTTTTCATTAGGGTTTCTTGAAACAGCTATTACTAAAGAACCGAATACGTTACCGATACCTACTCCAGCTCCTGCTAGCCCAATGGTTGCTAAACCTGCTCCGATTAATTTAGCTCCAACTACCATATTAATTTATATTAAATTTTTTATTCTTTCAAAACCAGATAAAATTTAAGTTTTAAAATTGCTTTATAAACCATGTTCTTTATAAAAAGTAACAATACTTTTTAAAGAACAGTTAAAAGCATAATGTATTTCTTTTGGTTCCGGGTTGTAAATGAACCCTGCACGTAAAGTTTTATAATCAATTTCTAAATATTTTGGAGTATACCAATGATGTTTACGGCATCAATGCGGAAATAATTCTGCACGTTGTTTTTGATATTTAAAAGATTTAATTAATTTACTTGATAAAAAATTATCATATTTAGCATCCCTTAAATAACGCGTAGTTATTACAAGATGTTTTTCATAATAATCTTTCATTTTATATTTTAATTTTTTTTTTTTTAATTTATAATTTAATTTAACTAATTCTAAATGATAATTACGTTTCTTAATTAATTTTAAGGTTTTAATTAATTTTTCTTTTTTAGTTTCATTAGAATTATCTATTTTTATTAAATTATATTGACTATCTATTATTAAAATATATTGGCGTAAAATTAATGTACTTTTATTTAAAATATCGTGTAGATGAAAAATTTTTAATAGTAATGGGTATAAATTTACACTATAACCTTCTTTAAAATTTCATTCTCTAAAATCAATTAAAAGTTTATTTACAACTTTAAACTCACTTTTCATTTGTTTTATAATTAAAAATTTTAATTTTTTTAAAAATAAACTTTTTTCTAATTCATTTGATTTTACATACTTATCATGTTTTTCATCCAAAAATTGCAATAAATTATTATAACGTAATTTTATATATCTATATTCTTTAAATAAATATAAGTTATATTTTAGATTACCTTTAGTTTTAACTGTAGATCACTGCAAATTTTTTAGAACTTTGATTTTACGGCGTTTAAGTAAACTTTTTGCATGTAGTCTATTTTCTAATTTATAAAAAATACTATCGTAAAAAATAGATCAATGTTTTTCACTTACACCTACAATATCACCCACATTAATCCTATAATTAGGTAAACTAACTAATTGATTATTTACATAAACCCCGTGGTGGCTTATTAATTGGTGCACTGAAAAAATAGTAGGGAGTATTCTCATTCTAAAAACTACCATATCTAAGCGTTTTTCTAAAGCAGCTGCAAAAGCTTGCAATTTAAAACGTTTTTCTCTATTCCAAGTTTCTTTAAAAATTTTACGTAATTGGCGTTCACGTAATTTACCATAAAAACTTTTTAATTGTTGTTTTAACCTCAAGGTATTTCCGTAGTTAAACATGTAGTTCTTTTTAGTTTTAGTAAAAGGGACTACAAATCTACGTACAACAGTTCACTTCATATTTTTTGCTACTAAAAATTGTTTAGATTGCCCACGCTCTATAATTTGAGGGCTTCTTAAATTATAAAATTTTCTTAAGCGTGAGTTCTTATAAGGCCATATAATATTTTTTGATTGATAACAAACTTTATATCTAGGTTTAAAGTGGTTAGCCATTTTTATTAAAGTTGTGTTTTTTAATTATCATGCATTTTATTTTTTAATTTTTGCATAACATAAAAAAAAAATAATTCTTGTTCTTTTAAACGCCCTTCTTTAACGGCATCATTTAAAAAATCACAAAAAAATTCTACACTTTCTAAAGCATCATCATTACCATAAAAAGAATATAAATAATTATCTGGATCTGTGTTACTATCAACAAACCCAAAAATAGGTATTTGCAAGTCTTTAGCTTCTTTAATAGCTTCTTTATTTGGATCTAAAGCTATTACAAGATCAGGTATAGGTTTATAGTTTAAATTTTTTATACCAGATAAATAACGTAAATACCTTTTATAACGTTTTGAATTTTTTTTAGAAGATTTTTCCATATATTTAATAAAATCTAAAGTTACTTGCCAGTTAGAAAAAATACCTCCAACTCATTTTTTATCTACGTAACCTACAATGTAAAAAGGATTAAAATTTTTAACTTTTACAGGGTAATTTTTCATTAGATTTTGTATAATTTTAGCCATAGGTAAGTTAGAATTTGTACCCACTAAAAAAAAAGAATTACGTCTTTTAGTACTTTCTACTAAACTATAAAAAAGGTAACGAAAAGGTTTTCATAACTTTTCTATATCAAAAATACTTATATTATGGCGAATACCAAAAATATAAGGATTCATTTTAGTATTTAATTTATTTTGTTTATGCCCTATATGTAATCTAATTTTTAAAAAATATTCTATACTTATGTTATATAAATTTTTATACATTTGTTTTTTTACCTTCTTTTCTTACAATAATTTCATCAATATATCTAATTCCCTTTCCTTTAAAAGGTTCTGGAGCTTTTAAAGCTCTTATATTAGCTGCTATTTGATTTACTTTAATTTTATCATTTCCAAAAACTTCAATAATATTATTTTTTAAAATATTTATTGTAATATCATTTGGAATATTAAAATAAACATCATGGCTATAACCTATTTTAAGAATTAATTTATTACCTTCTAAACTAGCTTTATAACCAACACCAACCATTTGGAGTTGTTTTTTATAACCTTTTAAAAGACCTCAAATTAAATTATAAACTAATGATATATAAAAATGTTTGTTTGTTTTATTTAAAACATATAAACGGTTATCATTTTTATGAAATTTAATTTTTTTAGATTTTTTTTTAATCGTAGAACCTAAGGGTCCTTCTATTTTAATCCAATCTTCACCTATTTTTATATCGATTTTTTCAGGTATTTCAATATATAACATTTTATTTATAAATTTTTATTTTACAAAACATAAAACTTCTCCACCTATATTTAAAATTCGAGCATCAAGGTCTGTTAAAATTCCTTTTGGAGTAGATAAAATAAAAATACCTAATCCTAATTTCATTTTTCATAGGGGATTTATAGAAGTATACACACGTTTTCCTGGTTTTGATACTCTTTCAATATTTTTAATAACTGGAGTTCCCTCTGTGTCATATTTTAATAATACTGTAACTTCTAAAGATTTTTTAGTTTTGTTATATTTTTTATGGAATCCTCTAATATACCCTTCTTTATATAAAATATTTAAAACATTTATACATATTTTAGGTGTAGGTGCAAATAATGGAATTTCCATTAACCCAGCTTTTTGTCCGTTTCGTATTCTTGTTAACATATCACTTAAATTATCTCTCATAATTTTTATCAACTAGCTTTTTTAATTCCAATTAAGCGCCCCTGTAAAGCTAATTTACGAAACATTAAACGTGATATTTTAAATTTTTTATAAATAGCGCGAGGACGATTAGTTATAACACATCTATTACGTATTTTAGTAATTGAACTATCTTTCGGTAATGAAATTAATTTTAAGTATGCTGCATTACGTGTTTTTTTTGGAAGTTTAAAGTTCTGTGATATACTTTTTAAAATAAGTTTTTTTTGTTCATATAATGCATAAATATTTCGACGATTTTTATCTTTGATATATAAAATTTTCATAAATTAAAGATTTGTATATAATTTATTAAAATATAAATGTTTTTATTATTGAGCTTTTTTATTTTTTTTAATATTCCATAAAGGATGTTGACTAGTATCCATATCGACACGTAAAACCTTTTTAAAAAATGGTCATTTTGTTTTGTATACAGAACCATCATTTAATATAACCAATGTTGATGATAATTTTGGGTGTGTTATTTTTTTCATTTATAAAATTTTTTTAATAAATAAATAATTTGTTTATAAATAATATTTATAATATTATTAAAAAAAATCTTGGAGACAATGGGACTCGAACCCATGGCCTAATGCTTGCAAAGCATTCGTTCTACCAACTAAACTATGTCCCCTTATTAAAATATTAGATTGTGGGCGGAATCGAACCGCCATTCTAGGATTTGCAGTCCTTTACATTGCCATTATGTTACACAATCATTTAATAGTAATTATTTATTTTTTTTATTAATTTTTCATAGAAAATTTTGTATAAAAAATATACTTAATAATAAAATTTCATATAAAATTATTAATAAAATTACAAAAAAAGTTTGACTATATAATTCAGGCGGGCATAAAATACCACTTAGTAATAAAAAACTTAAATAAAAAATTTTACGTTTTCCTATAAGAAAATTAAACGATACAATATTAAAATATATTAAAAGATATAATATTGCAGGTAATTGAAAAGTTATTAAAATATTAAAAATAAAAAACAATGCAGAAAATAAATAATCTTCTAACTTAGCTTCAAAATGTAATGGAAAAAATATATTATTATTTTCAAAACTTAAAAAAAAATTTCAAATTTTAGGCAATAAAATATAGAAAGCTAGTATAAACCCTATATTAAAACATAAAAAATTTAAAATTAAATAATAATCTACTACACGTTTTTCATTTTTATATAAAC
Organism: Diophrys appendiculata; assembly: GCA_006510565.1. Lineage (NCBI taxonomy): Eukaryota > Ciliophora > Spirotrichea > Euplotida > Uronychiidae > Diophrys > Diophrys appendiculata. The sequence goes on from RRYO01000019.1 coordinate 7,948, forward strand.
CTGGAACTAAAAATAATCAAAAATGTAATAATATAATAGGTATTGAAATTATAATACTTATAATTAGACTAAATTTAATATATGTTATAAGGATGTGGGTTAAATTAGTAAAAATAAATCTATGAGAATTCATATTTACTAATAAATAATTTGTAAATAAATAAATTATTTGATCACTATATATATAACAACATATAAAAGAAATTAAAATAGTTAAAAAACTATAAAATAAACGAAATTTTAATTCATTTAAGTATTTAAAAAATAAATATGGATGATCTATAAATAATAAGATATTTTTCATTTTATTTTTAATAAAAATAAACTATTCCTTACGGGATTCGAACCCGTGTTCTCACCGTGAAAAGGTGATGTCCTGACCCCTAGACGAAAGGAACTTAAAGTAATTAAAATTTATCGAGGAAGACGGGACTCGAACCCGCGACTTTTAGCTCGACAGGCTAACACTCTATACCACTGAGTTACATCCCCTTTTATAAACTATTTACTTTAATTTTTTAAAAATTAATGAAAAATGTAAATATAATAAATATAAATACATTAATCATAAAAAACCTAAAATTATATAAAGTAAACAGGCTAATATATATGTAAAAATAACTACGCTTTGATTATAATAACTAAAAGGAGTTAATAATAAAGCGTTTAAACAAAAAAAAATAATAACAAATAAAATTAATTTAAAAATATTTAAAAAAACTTTATTTATTAAAGTTTTCTTAAGATAATATTCCCATTGTTGAGAAATTATAATAAAAATATATACAGTAAAAAATAAAATAGTTAAATCTACTAAAAAAGTTATTGAAATATTTTTAGGATAAATTATATCTAAATATTCAGTAAAAAATAAAGCATCCTTATTAGGTTCATATAAATGTGAAAGTTCATAAGGAAATTTATTTTCTTTATTTTGATTAGATTTATCTATAACTAAATTTATTAAATCTGTTTCATTATAAAAATTTAAATTTGGATCTAAAAATCTTTTTAAATAATTGTAATTGTAATTTTTTAAACACTCATTGTATAAAATATAATCTTTATAAATATGGGGTAAAAAAAAACAAACAAGTATTAAAAAAAAAAAATAATAATTTTCTTTAAGGTTTAAATTTGGTAAGTTATTTAACTTAAAATTATGACCTGTTTCTTCGTAAATTATAAAAATATTTAATCGAGTAAGTTCAAAAACAAGATTATCTGGTTCTATATAATTAATATCATATGGTTTAGATTTTTGAAAATCAAACTCGTTAAAGTTTTTAAACATATTTAAAAAATCCAATCTTTTAGATATTTGAATTTTATATTGTAAAGGTATTTCTTTAAATAAATGCCCTATTAAATTAAATTCAGTTGATGGATTTTTATAAAATTTTTCAAAATGGTATTTAAAGCTTAAAAATATAAAAAAACCAAATAGTAAATTTCCTACAATATTTATAAAAGTAAGTCAAAATTTAAATTTATGGTTTTTAATATAAACAATTGTATTAAACATTATTATATATATATAACTTACTATAAAAATAGTAAAAAATGCAGAAAATAATGTTATATGTTTTTCAATTATATTAAAAAAATATAAATCAATTTTATAAAATCAAACTATAAAAAAGATTATTGAAAATGGTAACAAAATTAAAGCTATTAAATATAAAATATTTGATATTAAATTTATATTTTTGTGATTAAACACCATTTTGAATTATAAAAATTATTATAATAAAGATTTCATTACTTGGTCTATTGAATATAAAATAGGTTGTTGTACATAAATTACAAAAAATAAAATTATATGCACAAAAATAGATAGAACTAGTAATTTTTCATTATTAATATATTTTTGTTTGTAAAAAACTTTAGTACTTTCAAAATAAATAATTTTAATTATACGCAAATAATAAAAAAAATTAACCACAGTTAATAAAAATACTATATATCCTAAATAATATAAAGAAGAGTTTAATATACAATGTAAAATTTCAAATTTAACAAAGAAACCTCCTAAAGGTGGTATTCCACTCATTGAAAACATTGTTATAGATAGTATAAAACTTAAAGCTACATTATTAACACATAGTGATTTTAAATTAGTTAAATGGGTAGTTTTTCTTGTTAAATACATTACAGCAAACCAAACTATTAGAGCACTTATAATATAAATTAATAAATAATTTAAAGATGCTTTAATACTATCTAAATTTGAACAAGCTATTCCTAAAATCATGAAACCTACATGACCCATAGAACTATATACAAAAAAACGTTTTAAGATACGTTCTGAAATAGCGCCTAAAGTTGCTACAAATAAAGTTAAAACACTACAAAAAAGTAGTATTGGTTGCCAAACTTGTAATAACGAATTAAAATTAGTTAATAAAAAAGTTGTCATTAAAAATAACAGAGCTACTTTTGAAAAAATAGATAAGAAAGCTGCTGTTGGTAAAGGTGCACCTCCATAAATACTTGGTGCCCAAGCATGAAATGGTGCTGCTGTAACTTTAAATAAAAAATTAATAATTATAAATAATACAGCAATGTTTGTTGATAAAAAAATATATTTATAATATAAAAATGAAGATAAATTTAAATAATAATCAAAATTATTATTTAAAATATAACTAGATTCTTTAACATTAATATTAGTATCGTATAATACTAAATCATTTAAGTTATAAACATAAATATTATCAAAATAAAAATTTTCGATATCTGAACTATTTGTATAATTGTTTGCTAAAATTTCAGGAACAAAACTATCTAATTGTTGTATACCACTATTTTGTAGTGATATTAAATAAAAAAAAAAATCATTTTATTTATAATTTTTTAAATTTAAATTATAAAAATAAAAAAAATCATTTGATTGATAATTTTTTAAATTTACATTAGAAAAATCTATAAAAGTACTTAAAATTAATTCTAAATTATCTTTAGAAAAACTTCCAAAATTTTTATACAATAATGAAACTCCTAAAATTAATAACCCTCCAGGAATAGTACCTAAAATTAAATACTTAACCGCAGATGAAGTACTAAATTTATTGTTACGCTCAAAACCTACTAAAACGTATGAACATAAACCTATAGATTCTAATGCTAAAATAATTGCAGTTAATTCTAAAGAATTCATTAAAATTAAAGCTGCTATATGTGTAAGCACTACTAATATAGGAAATTCAATATTAGAGTTTTGTACTAAATAATATTTATCACAAATTCCAAATAAAATTGCACAAACAGTTAAAGATGCTACTATTTTAAACAAATTATTATATGCATTAATAGATGTTCATTGTGATAAATCTAAAACTAAAATATCTCAAGATGAAATAAATAAGTTTAAAAAAATTAAAGCAAAAAGTATAAAATTTACAAAACGTACTACAGAAGCTTGTTCTGGTAAAAATAAACCTACAATTAATACAAATAAAAATATTATAAAAATACTTATTAAATGACCATAACTCATTCAAATAAGTTTAAAAGTTCCCTCAAATAATAAATCCAATAAATTAATAAAAATAATATTTTTAGTAATCATTTGTATTAGAAAGTAAAGCATTTTAAAACCTTTTAGATGTTATTACTTGTTGAATTCTTTAATTAATTCTCTTTCAACACGACTAACAAAAGGAATTAAGAATATAAAATAAATAAAATAAAAGAATGTTACTTTTTCTCCTAATTCTATGAAAGGAGATTCTACGATCTCTTGTCCAATTCATCCTAAAATTAAACAGTTAGTTACAAAAAACCAAAATAAAGTAATGTGGAATGGTTTAAAAGTACAACTTCTAAAATAAGAAGAATCTAAAACAGGTAAAGCAAATAAAATAACAATAGCTAATCCCATCATAACTACACCTCCTAATTTATTAGGAATAGTTCTTAAAATAGCATAAAAAGGTAAAAAATACCATTCAGGTACTATATGTGCTGGAGTAACCATAGGGTCTGCTTCAATATAATTATCTGGGTGACCTAAATAATTAGGAGCATAAACCACAAAAAAAGAAAATAATAAGGCAAATAAAAGAAAACCAAAGAAATCTTTTACATAAAAATAAGGTAAAAAAGGTATTCTTTCTAATTTAGAATTTATACCTAAAGGGTTATTAGATCCTTCTTGGTGTAATAAAACTAAGTGTAATCCTGCTAATCCTGCTATAATAAAAGGTAATAGATAGTGCAAGCTAAAAAATCTGTTTAAAGTAGGGTTTTCTACAGAGAATCCACCCCATAATCATTGTACTATAGAATCTCCCACAAAAGGGATTGCTGAGAATAAATTGGTAATTACTGTTGCACCCCAGAAACTCATTTGTCCTCAAGGTAAAACATATCCCATGAAAGCAGTAGCCATCATTGCCACGAAAATTCCTACCCCAGAGAACCATAAATGAGTTCTAGGCGCAAAATATGATCCGTAATATAAACCACGGAACATGTGGCTATAAACTACTATAAAAAACATTGAAGCACCGTTAGCGTGGATATAACGTAATCCAACTCCACCAACAACATCACGCATAATATGTTCTACGCTAATAAAAGCTAAAGTGGTTTCAGGTGTATAATGCATTGCTAAAAGAATCCCAGTTACTATTTGTACAACTAAAGCCATTCCAGCTAAAGAACCAAAACCTCAAAAATATGATAAATTTATTGGGGTTGGGTAATTATCGGCATGGCTGCTTAATGTAGCTACTAATGGATTTTTTAATAATTTTAAATGTAAAGACATATAATTTTTATTAAATTTTGTTATAAAGTAGTATTTCAGTTATTATCAAAAATAAAAGTTCTATAATCTTGAGTTAAGCTAACTTCTTCAGTAATAACACGTTTTTCAGAATCACTATATCTCACTTCAACATAACCTGTTAAAGGGAAATCTTTTCTTAAAGGGTGTCCTTTAAAACCATAATCAGTTAAAATACGACGTAGATCTTTATGACCTAAGAAAAAGATACCGAACATATCTCAAACTTCTCTTTCTAACCAATCAGCTCCACTAAAAATTGAAGTTACTGAATCTATAGGAGTTTTTTCATCAACTGATACAGAAACAGTTATTCTAGAATTATAAGAAATACTTAATAAGTTATATACCACCTCAAAACGATTTTTTTTTTCTGGATAATCTACTCCACACATATCTACTAAAACCTTAAATTGACATTGAGTGTGATTTTTTAAGAAAGTTAAAACTCGTTTAATTTTTTTAGGTGAGATTTTAATAATTAATTCATTATTTACTAAATATCCTATTGATTGAGGAAAAATATTTCTTAAAAAGTCCCTATAATTTAATAAAAGTTTTTTAGAACTATTTTTCATATTAAAATTTTAATATATATAATAAATTATAAAATTTAATTTATAATTTAGGCCTAATTGGATTTGAACCAATGACTTCGCGCTTATCAGGCACGCACTCTCAACCGCTGAGTTATAGGCCCTTAATAAATACAATTAAAGCCTATTTTTGCAGTAAAAATTTATTTTTATGGATATGTTTATAAGTAACTTTTAATTGTATTCCCACACAAGATTTTTTTACAAAATTTATAAAAGCCAAAGCTTTTTTTTTATCAAGGTTACTTTTTAACTTAAAACTTATAACAAAAAGACGTTTATGTACAACTAATTCAAATTGTTCTCGTGCAGTTTTATTTACATGAGGAGAACGCAAAACTGTATATCTAGTAGTTTTAGTAGGTAAATAAATAGGACCTTTTAATAAAATATCCATAATTTTCGCTTTTTTTAAAATTTTATTAAAAAAAGGTTGATATATTGTAGGATGAAAAGCTTTACAATTAAAATAAATTTTAATGTATTTATCAGTAAAATGTTTTTTGTTCATTTATATATTATAAATTTTACAAATTGTCTAGAGGTGGATTTGAACCACCGACCCAAAGATTTTCAGTCTTTTGCTCTACCCCTGAGCTACCTAGACTTTAGATGTATATTACTTGCTGCCGGACTCGAACCGGCAAGAAATAGATTTTAAGTCTATCGTGTCTACCAATTGCACCAAGCAAGCTTAATTTTTGGAGAAGATTGGATTCGAACCAATGTAGAACATCGTTCAATAGATTTACAGTCTACCG